>CAIIXF020000012.1:7835870-7913931 GCA_903813345.2 Owenia fusiformis | reverse complement strand
AAAGGTTGGGTGAAACATAAACCAAATCAATGGATAATGACCAAATAGCAGTGCAGCGCAAACTAGGGGGGTCTGGGGGCATGCCCCCCCCCAAACATTTTGAAATTTAGACCCTCTCTGGTGCATTATTAGCATATCTCAGCACAAAATTTCCAATAATAATATTTATATAAACAATAAGAAAAATAAGAAAAATGTGTTGTTTGGAAACTTTATTTTTATTTTTTCAGAAATTATGCAGATTTTTGAACTTTTTTTGAAAACATTTAACCATAAGATAAAATCAATATTTTCCTGTCACTAATATCAAACTGTATATGAGCAATTGATCTCAATAAAGCAGATCAATATATAATTGATTGTAATTTTTTTTTTAATTACTTTCTTTTTCAATGTTGCCCCTTGTTCCTCCTCACTCTGATGTAAATTAATAAACTCAATATTCCTTTCTGACACATTATCATTCTCAATGAAATATAAGGATCAACATTCAATAGTTTGATATGTATCTTTGACTTGTAATATTTTATTTATTTTCAAATGTTGCCCTTTGTGCTTCCTCACTATGATGTAAGATAATGCCAAGAAGATCTCTGCGTACCATGGTTGATGTTTCAAATATATCAGATATATTTGAACGATGTAGAATAGCTGGGAGGCCATTTTGCAAACGTCAAGGTCACCTAACAAAATATCGAACAACAACGAAAGTGATCGAATATTACTTTATTGCATTCGGCAAATAGCAAATCGGCTTTCGGTAAAATGCATTAACTATGCCATAGAAAAATAAACCATTTGGTAAATATAGGCAAACTTATTTCGGTAGGGTTCAAATTGAAATTCAATATCGTGCTTATAATGTGAAACTCTTAAGGAATACCATAATGATATACGCAAAGCATACCATTTAGCGAATGAAATATGTAATTTAATGCACATATTATTAAGGATTGGCTATTGATAACTAATTTGCTGTAACAAACATGTAAACGTTTTTGCCGAATGGAAAAATGATTTAACCAACATAAATATTTCTAATATAGAAAATATTTGAATTTAACCTCTTGAATACCCAGAATGACGGATATATCTGTCACAAATAAAATCCATTTGGAACCCAGAGCGACAGATATATCTGTCACATAATTTTTCACTAAAACTGCTCTAACTTTGGCATTTTTTATCCAATCTTCACAACTAATGTTTTAGAATGTATGTACGTAATGGGTCTATGTTTACTCTTCTTATGAAATCAAATATCAAACATAGTGTTTTTAGATGTAAATATCCAGAAAACTAGCAGAAAATGAAAAATGCTCTGGTTTCAAACCCTTTTCAGAGGCTGGTATTCAAGAGGTTAATAAATAAAGAAGCAAAACTAATGCCATAGTGCGTGGACAAACAAATAATATCTTGGGTAAAATAAGGTGGTTGCTAGATTGGAATAATACCGAGTCAGGTATTTATCTATTTTCTAACAAAATCACTGATTGGTATTTGTTGTGTATTTGTTACTATCACAATACTAATGACATTGCTCACGTTTTAAAGTAAGTTTCCATGCGTTTTACAAATAATAATACAAAATAAACTACTATTGGATGGAGGGGGGGGGGTAGCGTGTGTTTAAGACATGATAAGACATGCTACTTTATTCTTATGACTCCAAATTTTCCCATTTTTATTGTTCAGAAATATAATATCCAGTTTCCCACTGAGGTACTGAGTTTAGCTTTTAAAATACAAGAGTTCTTGTGAATTTGTTCCATCGTAAAGACATATAAATCCCCCTCTATCCAATATTAATTTATTTCGATTATTTTTTGTATAACGCATGGTTAGACCATTGTTGCCCGATTTAATATATGACTAGAAAGGTAAAAAGCTTCAGGTTTTGGACAAATTCTTCCCTTTTAAAAGTTGATGTGTTATTAAAAAGAAAGAAGAAAAAAAATGAAAAACGTTCTATCATTTGAACATTGGTTAGTGACGAATGACCCAAACTTCAACAGCTAATATTAGCACACCAAGTAAACTTTTGTCTGCAATACTGATACTTTGGTATTATTCGGAGTAAAGGATCAATGGGGAAACATTTAATGGACAGATCGTAGTGTTGTCTTTGTATTGACTCAATTCTTTGAAGATTATCAGAAAATTCAAGTTTCAGCTATAATTCTGCCATTTAATAGCTTATAATGTAAAAAGAATTAACCATAATGGATTGATTTGATTTGACGATAATAGCTTCAAGATATTTTTGTGTAAATGTATTCTGTTATTATTAATAAGGAATGCAAAAGACCATTACAATTTACAATGACCGCAAGTATGTTTATCTAAACGCTGTACTTAAGCTGGATACACATATCACGGTGACCAAGTGTTAATAGTAGAGATGTTTTTTTTCAAACGATTTAGACGTGTTTTTTTTGGAAAACTTGAGAAGTAGATTGATAAATGTGATTATGGAATTGATGTCACTTGACTTCATGTGAATGTAAATAAATTATATTGCTTACCATACTATATATCCTAACTTCAGGTATTCGCAAATGCGTTAGTTGCATGATTCGTATGCTATGTCTTGTTATATGTATGTATATATATGTATGTCTATTTGTTTATTAAAGTCTCAGATGTCTCCAGGACATCAAGCCGTTGCCGGCTTAGGAGATACTATAACATTTAGTACATTAAAATTCATTTTTAAAATGGTGTATAAAATATAATCAGTTTATCCATATTAAAATATTAATGTTCTTCTGTGTTTCATTATATTAATAAATGTATTGGCTAATGTCCTATGTAGGTTTGAGTTCATAATGAGAGCATATTTAACTAGATTATTGCACTGATTAAATTCACTATATAAAATATTCATTTTGTTTATAAGTTCTAGCCTTTGTTGTTCATACATATTGCAAGATAACAGAATGCGTCTTTCATGTTCAATTGAGCCTGCCCCACATGTACAGAGCCTGTTATCAATTGGAGTGGGTGGTCTACAGTATCTGCCAGTCTCTATATGGATTTTCAGTGTCCCTGTCCATAAGCTGTGCCATGTGCCTCCTCTGGTTCCTACTGAGCTGGTTCACGACATACCCCTCAGGTTCAACTGCATGTGTTTTATGTAGCCTATAGATACGTTACTTGTTACCATTCATTGGAGCTTGCTGCACGCCGTTAATTACCCTATGTTAATATGGTTTATATGCACCGAGTCGCAAGGAACATAGTGGTAGATAGTTATCATACTGTAATAGAAACATTGCTTAAGTTTAAAATCAGTCATACATAAAAAAACAGCCAAAAATAAGTTCAACATATTTCCAATGCCTTGCACTTTGTAAACCCCATAATTTCTCGGAATTTAATTTGGGAAACTGGAGTGTCTGGATTGTGTATTAAAATTGTATTGTTGTTTTAACAATATCGCATGATGACAGGGCTAGATTTGGAGAAACTTGGTGCTTTCTAGAAGGGAAGTTCTAGACCGTTTTAAGACGAAATGTTGAGACGTAGTGATACTAAAGGTACACTCCCCTCCATAAGTTTGGCAACCTTAGCTCCCCAATTGAACTACGTGTTAAACCCTCTCTGCTTTTGAATTTTTATTTACTTAACCGGCGATGAAATAACTTATAATATCAATGGAAACGTAACTTGACTTTATTTCCAATACCTCCAAATTTTCTCATTTTTTCTCGAAATTGATGATAAATTTGATGAATTTTTGAAAATCGTCAATCCCATGTTATCCAATGGGAAATGGAGGGTTCGAGGCAAATCAGAAATCAGGATATCTTTTCAGTAAAAGATTCAGCAAAAAATATTTGTATATAGAAAATTGAATTGTCTAACTTTTTTGTACACTAAGTGTTTAGTTAATTTGACGAATACTAAAGTTACAGCGCTTCAAATCATTTTTGAAAATAATTTTTCGCCTCCTGTGTCATTTCAATGGGAGAGGTTTTTTGAAAAACAATTTTGACTTTAAAGCCCTATAACTTTGTAAATCCTGAAGAAACATATCAATTTTTTGTTAAATAAAGTTAGCAAACTCAATTGCCTGCCTAACGCGTATTTTAGCAAGGACTCGGATGGATGGATATTCTGTCATATGATTTGCGGCAAGCCTACCATTTCCCATTGGTTAACATGGGAATGTCGATTTTAAAAAATGTTATCATCAATTTTTGACTAATTGTAATTGAGAAAAATTGAGAAAATTTGGAGGAATTGGAAATAAACTCAAATTACGTTCCCATCACTTATTAGTATTTTCCCCCCATGTTAAGTAAATAAAAATTCAAAGGTAAAGAGGCTTTAACACGCAGTTCAATGGGGGAGCTAAGGTTGCCAAACCTATGGAGGTGAGTGTATATCTACACAGGCCTGCTACCTAATTATTCTAATTATTCGTGATCAGAAAATAGCTATAATTCCAAAATAGACTGTCTGAACTTATTTTTAAAATTCAGAAATGTTTATTGTAAACTCTACTCTATCGTGTCAGTGCTTTTAAAATCATTGTTTTACTGCACTGTTTGTGTATGAATTTCAATTACACTGATATGGGACAGTGGAGTTGACAACGTACATTTCTAACTCTTTTAAATTATATCCAATATATAATAATTTTTATCAAGGCTCGTCTTCAAAGGTGTATTTTATTAATTCTATAGGTCATCCAAATTATAAGCGAAGCCATTTGCTTTGTAACCCAATTAAGAGACATTTTTGCATTTCTTAGAAGCTGTGTTTTGGTATCGATGGCGAACTGAATTAAACACAGGTTTCTCTTAAACCAGTCATAAAAAAATTCTGAAAATTGTAGACATCGTCAATCTAATGATAATCTTTTTTTTTGAATGGTAAAAGTTTAAAGAAACATCTACAAACTGACAAAGCACCGACGAGGAGTTATTCTAATACCATTATCTTTACAGTAGGCAAAAACCATCTATGGCAACCGTTGGAGATACAGGTGGAGGTTTAACCTCTGCTGGGGGCACCTTCCCAATAATAATCGGATATAGTCGGAGCATGGACAAAGTCCCTTTGCATAGCCCCCTGAAGGTTGGATTCATTTGTAAACTACCTTACATATGAATCCTGCATGAATCATGGCTACAGGAATCGGGGATTAAATTCACTTTTTGCTGTGATATCTACATAACGGCTCAATATTGAAACTAAAATCAAAATACTTGAAATTGATTAACACTTCTAATGCCGGCTTTTGATGCTTCCTCGTTGTTCATTTTTGAAATCATAGCCCCCCCCCCATCCCCTAGACGTTGGTATTATTCTCTACAGCCTAATGACTGCAAAATGGTTAATAGGGAACCTACTCCAATATCCCCCTTTTAGACTCTTCTTAAACAGAGAACCGATCCCCTCAATATCATGTTAGGGCCCTACTTTAAAAGGGCACCATCCACTTATATATTATTCTACAGGGCACCTACAGTACCTCCCATTCCCTGTTAAAGGTATATTGGTCCATTGCACCTGGCCCCTCAACCACTTTTTCAGGGTACCTATACGGCCAGGCTCAATAAACCTCGCAATTAGCCTTTGGAATTTGATAAAAATAAACTTCCTTCAAAGAGTTTAAATTCTGGTTGATAATGTAACAATATGAATGTAGAATGCAATCTCAAAATTGTTTCAAGTTAACTTTTGATTTAAAAAAGTTATGGTCAATTGAATTGTATCTTTGTCTCTCTTTTGCGAATGGCAGTTTGATCTGTGGAAGAAACACTGACTTGCAAATGATGAAGAAAATTTTACTCTGTTTTACCAAACGATAGCTTTTGGTAATCTATTTAATATAACTTCAGCAAAAGAAAGGAATTAAAATGCACAAGCAACAAAACTTTAGAAAGAAAAGTGTTCCTGGAAAGCTGGCTGTATATATATTCCCTGGAAATTTAGAAATACAATGACTTCAATTGATAAATGTGTCACAAAAATGTCGCTAAATATGACTATATTACTTTTTTGTTTACACTTTCTGAAATATTGAGTTAGTTTTTTTGATTATTTAAATTTTTGGAGTAAAGAGATTATATTCCAGCCGTGCCATTTGTAATTAGCCTGATTAAAAAGAATTTGTGATTCTGGAGATCCTGGAGATCACTTAGGTGAGCATAGCTGTGTTTGAACTCAGATCACATGTCTTACCAAGACTTCAGGAAATGGGCAAGAATGGGTTTGAAAGTGTGTTTAGAGAGTGGGTGAATAGGTTTAAGAAGTGTATAGCTTCTATATATTATGTTGAATGGCTTATTTTCATAACAATGGGACTTTAGGACTGTTTTTTATATTGTATTTGTGGTAGTTATAGACCGGGAGTATGAATAAAGCTATCAGAAAGAATAAACATGTTTTGGAAAGTTGTGACGTAAACAGACTTGCCCCGCCTTTTTGTTGTTTCGGTTGCTATAGCAACCACAACTCTGGCCAATCAAATAGAAGACACTTTAAATTCTCAGAATAGGGGTAAAAAGGTTTGGGCTACAAACTCTAATATTAGGAAGTTACAATAGCTTTCACCTTATTTATTGGACACCCTGTACGTGCATAATGTAAATGTACGATGTACAGGCTGTACTGCAACCTTCTAACCCTGCAATCGTTAAAGTGTTAAGTAGAGAGAGCGTTCAATGAAATAGATTGAAGATTCGAGTTTTTATTGTGTTTCAAGCCAAAACAATTGACTTCCTCACAAAATCAATTACAAGACATAATTATACAGTTATACAGTAAAATGCATTGTTAAATAAATATATTATATAACTATCTAAAGTATGTTTATTGCATTAGTTACTTAAGCGATCGAAAGGCCCACTATTTATTTTGAAAATATGCTTTTATCATTCATTTACTATTTTTCATGACTTTAAAAATTATTTTAGGGATTTCTAGAGGTGCGAAGGCATGCCAATAGGAAAAAGTTATTACTCTGAAATGAAAAAAAAACAACATTGAGTTGTACCTGGACATTGCCCACTTCTCTATGAAACCATATTGCAATGTTTCTGCTCAGATGATCATATACAGGGCGTTCAATAAGTATTGCTAATTGCTAACTTTTGATTTCTTGCTTTTTTCTTCATGAAACTTTCGGAACATAAGGCAGTTATCTCTGACCGTATTCTATAAAATTACTTGACAATCGAGATAGTTTTGACAGAGTTATGGTTACTATGTTTACCATTGCTATAGGTATGCAGGTCAGAGTTCTGGCGTCATTTTTGACGACATTTAATTGTTGAAAGCGCATCACACATTTCTCCTAAGCTCTTGGAAAATGCAGTACATTCCAGAGTCCATCTTTATTTCACAGGTCCGAAGCAAGGGGCATAACGTTTTTCATCATTCAGCCTTGGGTATTTTTCGAAGTGATTTTGAGCAAACGTTGTGAAATATGAACCCCCTCCCTGGACGTTTTTGAAAAATGACCCCCTTGGAAAAAACTTGCCACGGGCCTTACTTCATGAGGGGATCAAAGTTAGGCATCCTTGACTGTGCATCAATCCAGTTGCTGCCTGACGACCCACTCGTGTTACATATTCTTGAAGCCATCCTTGAAGTGTTTGGCAATAGAGAGGTGTTTTCTGCAGACAACAGCTGATTGATTTACATTTTGTGATGCCATATAGCTCCTTATTTTATTAGTTAATGCGTGGATAATACAAACTTATAACATCAGAATTTGGTCCCTTCTTCATTTGTACAATGTTATGTTTTTATTTCTTGTTTTACTTCTTCATTTTTATGTGTATACCTGGACTTCTCTTTCTGAACTGCCTGTTCTTTTCAAAATTATAATTGGCTAATTGCACTTTTTGTTCAACTTTAAACTTTTAGTTCCATACTAATAGATATTGGCGTTTAATTGAACTCAATCCATAGATGTCGCACAAACCTTAACCGTATTCCCTAATCAAAATCACGGTTATGGACGAGATTATTTTTGACTAAATTCATAGATGTCGCACAAACCTTAAACCCACCGTCCAGTCGTATTCACAGGGACTGTACCAAATTAAGCGTGGTAGTTGAACGTGCGGATATTGTACAACCGAAGGGTGTTGGAATTGAGCAAACTAATATTTTCATCGTTTCAGAAAGATTGAGTCTAGTTTTTAGATATCTTTATATGTAAACGTATGTAACAATATTTTAGACAGTGAACTAGTGAATCCATAAATCTACACAAACTCCAGTAGTATACGTACACAGCGCCCGTAAGACTAGGCGCTGAGTGCTCTATTCCTAGTTTATCTTACTATAACTATATCTACAGGGTGGGCCAAAAAGGTTTGCAACTTTTTTTAAAAGGCTAGAAAAGTATCAAAACATAAGGGCATTGCCATAAAAAATGATTTACAGAAACTTAAGGATAGGCATATTTTACCATTTAAATAGTAAAGCTGAACTGGACTTCTATTTTTTCTCAGATCTTTGAATATCAATGGTCTATTGTTCATGTGTCCGAGATTTACCATTTTTCCTAGAAAATGTTTCATTTATGTGATCAACAATAACACATTCATTATGTTCACTAAATCTGTTACAATCTTGAATAACTGTTCAACCAATGTCTAGTACAGTTTATATCAGTATCTAGTCACTATGATATTATGTATCTATTGATTATTTATTAAGCAAATTTTATGCATCCACCTTTCACCTTCTCTACAGCGCGCAATGAGACATGGGCGGAACTGGTCAATGGCGCGATCCAGCGATTCTTGTGGTGGCTCTCTCAACTTCTCCTGCAGAACTTCTTTTAGTTTAACAGTAGTTTGTGGGGAATTACCATTAACTGCAATAAGCTGCTCCAGGTGCCCCCAATGGTGATAGTCACATGAGTTGGCATCTGGGGTATTTGGCAGCCATTCATCAGGACTAATGAATCAAGGCTAATTCTCCTCCAGATATTCAAAAGTGAATTTTGTCCGATGCCTGGGAGCGATAGGGAAGGTGAAAGAGGGATGCATAGAACATTTGTTTAATAGATAATTAATAAATACAATATAACATAATACCATAGTGACTAGATACTAATATAAACTAGACATCGAGGTAGACATTGTTTAAACAGTTATCCAAGATTGTAGCAGATCTAGTGAACATTATGAATGTGTTATTGTTGATCACATAAAATCATAGAAAGTCACATTTTCTAAGAAAAATGGTAAATCTCGGACACATGAACAATTGACCATTGATATTCAAAGATCTGACAAAAAAATGTGAAGCCAGTTTTAGCTATATCTTTTAGCCTATCCTCAAGTTTCTGCAAATAATTTTTTTATGGCAATACCCTTATGTTTTGATACTTTTCTAGCCTTTTAAAAAAGTTGCAACATTTTTTGGCCCACCCTGTAGTGTTATCTCAACAATAGTATTAGTCACTTTTAAAATAATATTATATAGAAACATTCGTGTCGAGTATATTATCAGGATAAGCTAAAATATAATTGCCATGCGTGTATTGGTTACCTCCATGGCGATTATTTTAGAAGTGAAAACACCTTATCAGCGAAGCACTAGCCTTTTCTGTAACTATGACATTATGATCATAATGATACAATATGGTTCCTGAAGAATGGCAATATTAGCGATCAGTATACTTTGACGAAAAAGAGAAATATCTGAAACCGGAAGACTGTTCTCTAACGTCCACGCGGCTTATTGGCGACATAGTCAATTATGTAAGTTGTCTGCATTTAGAAATAGGAAAGGAACGTTTTTTTCTATGTACAGGGTGATCACTAAGTTCTGGGAATTTATCTGTCATTTCATTATTTTTCAACCAATTTACTTGAAATTTTCAAGGTAAATGGGGAATGTAATTTTGGGTTGGATAAAACAGTCTCATTGTCATCTGATGTCACAATGGATACTTATTGTTACTATAGCAACATGACAAATGGCGTAGCGGGTCAAGTAAAATAAAAATGAATTCAAATTTTGCTTGATCCAAAGGTATGGTTAATAAATACCTATTTGGTGGACATATTTCTGTGATTTTCTATATTTTCAAATACTTCTAATACTTTAGTTTCTAAAGTAACATCTGTATTGTTATATAAGAGTGTACTTTGCTCTATTTTCGTATCTTGCATCAGCATCTCAAAGTCACAATCATGACTAAAATTAATAGGGAGTTATCTTCCATTATGTCTATGCTCCTTCCCATTGTTCAAGCTGCCCATACTACTCTTGAAGAATTAGGGTTCACACAAGTTATTACTGCCCCATATTCACCAGACAATATTCACCAGATTAAGCACCACTAGGCTTCACTACATTTTGGGTGCTAAAGCATTATATGAGAGGTCATAAGTTTGATTCCGATAAGGGACTGATTTCAACGACTTGAGCAAAACTTCAAGGGATACCAAAGGGAGGACTGGAACACATCTTTATGGACTAAGTTTGTCAACAACGCATGTGCGTCCAGGCTAATGGAAACAATCATAAATGAAATGATCCTCTCAGCAATGAAGAATACTTCTGAATAAATGACTTCAAGAGTACTGTTCTGTCTCTAGTACAAGTAGTTTGAACCAACCATCTAGGCAAGATGAATATGTTTTGGCAGGAAATTTTCAAATTAACATCAGTCAAAATTTCCTGACCCGCGAACCACTTTTACTTTTTTTGTAAATTGTAGATGTGATATGTATATGAAACATTGCTTGTCAATCCAGAATTATACAATGTACACCTGCTGAAAATTTCAACTCAAATGCTTGAGATATCTTGAAATGGCAGACCAATTCCCAGAACTTAATGATCACCCTGTATTTTATGTTTTAATGAAGACCTTCTATACGAAATGAGGCTCCTTAGAACCTATAAAAAACTAATAATTGTTGATGAACATTTTTCGAACAGGGCCAGGGTGCTTACATTGCATGAAGGCATGTTTGCATATTTCAAAGTCGATACACTTGATATGAAATCCCAGCTTAGCAAAGGGGTATTAAAGGATAATATGTACGCGGTAGCTTTTCCGAAAAATACGTACTACTCCCTCTGGTGAAATTTCAAGGAGGAGTAACACAACACGAAAAATGTGAAGAAAATAAGAATAATTCAAGCAGGAACGCTTATCAGTTTCTAGAGTCTATTGTTTTTGCCATTTTTCTTCTTCTTCTTCTTCTTCTTCTTCTCCTTCTTCTTCTTCTTCTTCTTTTCTTCTTCTTCCTCTTCATCTTCTTCTTTTTCTTCTTCTTCTACTCTGCAAGATTTCTCAACAACTATAATGTATTAAATCAAGACAATTATATGGTCAATTAAAGTCCTATATCTACATGTAGTTGGTGGGAAATGGGCATGGGGTCAACTTTTCATCTAGGCCAAATTGTCAATTTTTCTCGGTCGTCCTTCAATATTTTCGCTGCATTTTTTCATCGTGTTCTTGGAAAAAAGCTAATTCCTCAACGCAAATCGTTTTTGGATTACTCTTACCGTTTTTTAAGAGAAATTAGTGTCAAAAATAGGTTAACAGAAATGTTTTCCACATTTTGATCTGACTTCCGGTTCGGAAGTTATGGCGTTTTGAAATATCAAAAATCGCTATAGGACAATTTGACACTGAAACGCAGGCTATTGAGAAGAGATGGAGGTAAGGAAATGTCACAGGAAGAAAGAAAATGATTTAAATAGTGGAAATCTGTCAAAATCTCAATGTTTTCAAAAATAGCCTTTGGAACATTATTATTATCATTCGACGATATCTTAGCCTATAAAACACAAGTGCATAGCCCCGGATGCTTCCCCATATATGGGCGTAAAAGAAAAATTCAGAAATCAGCTGTTACTTTGTGACTTTTGTAATGACTTATAAGATATCATGTGAGCTATATCTAGTTATTCAAACAAAAGTTGTCAAGATGGATATATCACGTTATTTAGATTCGCAACACAATTACACAAAACGCAAAAGATGGCGCTGGACGACCAGCACTCAAATATATATATTATGTAGAAATCTAGAATATGGAACTACGGACGCAGTTAAAAGGTTTGAACGGTCACATCCATATGAGAAGGTAAACTTTGTGTTTTGTTCCAGATATAATACCCCCTGCCATACTTAGATCTTAACGGTCTAATCTCTATTCCAATATTTAGCGAAATTGTTTTATGGATGCTATTCATATTTTTTATCAACATTTTATGTCATTGCCATTATGTAATACAAATACAGGTCCTAGTCGACAGTGGACTTATAGATGCCAATTCATACCGGAACTATTATTATGCGTTTCAGCTGGTATCCAAATTGTTTACTACTTTTGATTATTTAAATTAAGTATGGGGTTATGCATTTCAAAGCTTTCTATATCTGACTTCAGTCTTTGCGATTCTCCTTCTCAAATGGTCAGTGTTTCTTGAGAGGATAATTAAATCTCAATTCTAGAGAGTTTTGCCAAAACACTACATTGTAAAAACTATGTGGCCCCAACACCACCCGATAAATTCAATGTTAGTTTCACATTTGATATATCTTAAATAGTCGAAATATATTTTAAACATAAAATAAGAAAACATATTTCAAATTAACAACAAAACTGAAATTAAAGCATTTTTCAAAAACTGTATTATCCGAAGTCTCTATAACTATCATACATGTTGTTAAACATTTATTTGGTATTTAACCCATGTTTTTATAACATAATAGAATCACCGGGAAAATTTCAAACATTAGAATCACTGAAGAAAAGTCTTTACTTTTTCTGAAACATCGGAACTTGCCCATTCTTGAAATAGATATGAACCATTTTATTATGTTGTTTTCGCATGTAATTTAATATTTTGTTATCCTGTATCAGAATTAACCCAGGTTTTAGATGGTCTCCTGATTGTTTAAAATATATGAATCATTTCGTTTTCTGGAGCGTTTGTACCCAAGGCAGGTATAATGACAACTTCGTGAAAATGTCTAAATGTCGAATGATTAAACAATGTTAAACGTGTATACAGTATTTCAATGCTCATCATAATTTTTAACTATTTTTGAAATACTATCTCGTTTAATTGTTTAAAGGCAGAATCTGATCTATAGGGGGTGACAAAATTACAAGCAACATGTATAATTGACCTGCCAATCTATTCCTTACAATATCAAATACAATATCTCCCAAAATATTCACAATATGTTATAAATTGGTGAAGTTATTTATGATTCAAAGTGCAAAACTGGGTGAAAAATGTTTAAATTCTCCCAAATAATAAGAATGGTAACCATTCTTCTAGAAAAATAATACATTTTTGTAAAAATCTTTAGTTTTCCTGGAATAAAGTATGCACCTTTGTGATATTTAGAAAATAGACATGACAAGGAATGATTTGAGCCAAAAATATTCTAAAATTGAAACAATTTTTTGTTTAGCTTGCTCGCTATATCTGATTCTCTCTTTAAGACTAACGTAGTCTTTTCAAGAACATGACCTATAGCCTGATATATATCCTGTTATCAGAATCAATCCAGGTTTTAGATGGTCCCCTGATTGTTTAAAATATATTAATCCCTTTCATTTTCTAAAGCGTTTGTACTCAAGTCAGGTATAATGACAACTTCGTGAAAACGTCTCAATGACAAATGATTATACAATGTTAAACGTGTATACAGTATATCCAAAGCTCATCATAATGTTTAACTATTTTTGAAATAATATCTCGTTTAATTGTTTAAGACAAAGTAGTCTTCTCAAGAACATGACCTATATCCTGATATATATCCTGTTATCAGAATCAATTCAGGTGTTGGATGATTTTTAGTTATTTTTGTATAATATCTCGTTTAATTGTTTAAGACTAACGTAGTCTTCTCAAGAACATGACCTATATCCCGATGTTTATCCTGTTATCAGATTCAATCCAAGATTTAGATGATCCCCTGATTGTTTAAAATATATTAATCCCTTTCATTTTCTAAAGCGTTTGTACTCAAGTCAGGAACAATGCCGACTTCGTTAAAATGTCTAAATGAAAAATGATTATACAACGTTAAACGTGTATACAGTATATCAATGCTCATCATAGTTTTTAGTTATTTTTGTATAATATCTCGTTTAATTGTTTAAGACTAACGTAGTCTTCTCAAAAACATGACCTTTATCCCGATGTTTATCCTTTTATCAGAATCAATCCAGGTTTTAGATGGTCCCCTGATTGTTTAAAACATATGAATCCCTTTCATTTTCTAAAGCGTTTGTACTCAAGTCAGGTACAATGACAACTTCGTGAAAATGTCTAAATGACAAATGATTAACAACGTTAAACATGTATACAGTATTTCAATGCTCATCATAATTTTTAGTTATTTTTGTATAATATCTCGTTTAATTGTTTAAGACTAATGTAGTCTTCTCAAGAACATGACCTATATCCCGATGTTTATCCTGTTATCAGAATCAATCCAGGTTTTAGATGGTCCCCTGATTGTTTAAAATATATTAATCCCTTTCATTTTCTAAAGCGTTTTTACTCAAGTCAGGTACAATGACAACTTCGTCAAAACGTCTAAATGACAAATGATTAAAAACGTTAAACATGTATACAGTATTTCAATGCTCATCATAATTTTTAGTTATTTTTGTATAATATCTCGTTTAATTGTTTAAGACTAATGTAGTCTTCTCAAGAACATGACTTATATCCCGATGTTTATCCTGTTATCAGAATCAATCCAGGTTTTAGATGGTCCCCTGATTGTTTAAAATATATTAATCTCTTTCATTTTCTAAAGCGTTTTTACTCAAGTCAGGTACAATGACAACTTCGTGAAAACGTCTAAATGACAAATGATTAACAAGGTTAAACATGTATACAGTATTTCAATGCTCATCATAATTTTTAGTTATTTTTGTATAATATCTCGTTTAATTGTTTAAGACTAACGTAGTCTTCTCAAGAACATGACCTATATCCCGATGTTTATCCTGTTATCAGAATCAATCCAGGTTTTAGATGGTCCCCTGATTGTTTAAAATATATTAATGTCTTTCATTTTCTAAAGCGTTTGTACTCAAGTCAGGTATAATGACAACTTCGTGAAAATGTCTAAATGACAAATGATTATACAACGTTAAACATGTATACAGTATTTCAATGCTCATCATAATTTTTAGTTAACAGGATCTTAAGAGGTTCTGGACAAATCATTTGATTCTGGACTTGACATATTTTTTTTCCAACGAAATCACATCCAAGGGTTGAATTTTTATTGGATATTTAGAGAGCGAGTCCTGTATTGATTTCAATAAAAAGGTTAAAATAGAACGCTATTTGAGAGTTAATCTTATACTTTCATTACATTGATAAATTAAGGCAAATTCTGAAAAATTTTAAAGTGCATTTTTTATGAAATATTATCCAAGTATTTAGATGAAACGGTCTTATTTAAATACAAATCATAACATGATGATATTTTTTCATAAAATATTTCTTCAAGAAATTCAATTGAAGGCTCAAGATAAAACGAGCTAATTTAGGTGAAAACCCTTACATGATGATGTGTTTTCATGACTTCTTTCATAAAATTCCATCAAGGGGTGAAAATAAAATGATCGAATTTAAGTGATTTAAGGATCACGAGGATAGGTTTTCTTGGATATTTTCTATGAAATCCCATCCAGTGGTCAAGGTAAAATTTTTATTTGGTATATTTGGTCACGTGTTCGAACCCATAGAACCATATAGGAACGTCATTTTGAATGTTACGTGATAAATCCATATAAGGCTTTTAGAACAATGTGGGGAAAGATGAGGGGAAACCCCTGACACCTGTTCACGATTTTATCCGAACGTTCATCGGATCATTTCGGTTTTTATGCACTTCATTATTTTACCGAAGTTTGCCGATTCGATTCGTCGTATTTCGGAATATTGGGGACAATTTTATACTCCATTGGGAGTATTTTTAATCTACTTCTTATTACGAAGATTCCCGAACCTTCTTCGGATTAATCCGGATTTTCTGACCTACTTCATCTACCGAGATTTAACGAGTTTACATTCGGCTCATTTCGGAATCCTGGTGACAATTTTATACTCCATTGGAGTATTTTTGATCTACTTTTTCTGGATTTTGCCCTACTTATTATATCTTTACAACAAGCAAATCAAAAAATTCGCCATGAACGGGTCTCGATCGACTGACCTAGAGCATGGAAGCTAGGCACGTTAGCCATGAGGCTAACGTGCAACCGATACGAAAGGATAAAAGTATTATATATTTATACCGAGCGTCAATTCAAAATGATCTTCACTTTTGACTGCACGTAAATACAACTCGTCAGTTGTATCCAGAATAGATGAACGCCTATGGTACTAGTGAATAACCAAGTCCCAGGCGAGTGGTTCGCACCCCACCGTGATATGTTATTTTTGCTTTTTTAATACGACAGAAAGGAGCAAGGTCACTGGCATGTAGCGGTCCTGATATCGATACATTCTACACGCAATAAAACCAGATACCTGCGTGTGATTAAAACTACATGTTAGAGCGTCGATATCCTACAAATCCTATTTTTTCATAAAAATATTTTTTCATGAAATCCAATCGAAGGGTGAAGATAAAACGATCTTTTAGGTAAAACAGCTTTACATGATCTGGTGATGTGTTTTCATAACTTTTTTCATAAAAGACCATTCTCGGTTTGGAGAACAAAGTTCGTCACTCTAATTGAGCGTTATCCCTGCTTCGGACAAATTTGATTTTTTTACATAATATAGATTTGAATGTCTTCTTTTGAATAGTCATAGTTTAATTTGGGTAATATTTCTAGATTTTTCATATAAAAATTACTAGTGAAACACCCAACGTCGCTTTGATGATTCGTACCACTTTTTTAACTTGGTGTATTGCATATTTCCGTGGGTTGATTTGAAAAAAAGACAAACAACGTATACATGAATATGTCATAAGCATATAGTGAGATAATTGTTAGATTAGGTTTGCTATAAGTGACTTTAAAACAAAAAAATAAAAAACATTAGTTCACGTGTTAAAGTCCCATTGACCACGACATCAAGGAAAATTGAGCTTTTTGTCATCAGACATCTTTATAGATGGAACTAGCTATGTACTACATTTTTAAATACACTCACATTGTACATGTAGCTGTAATATCTAAGATGTTATTTTTATTGATGAAAAGATTCTTACATACTAAAGTTACATTAAAATATCAATTGCAATAGCCACCTGTTTTTAACATCCCTTTGTCACTCATCCCTTAATTATCTCTGTGTATCTTAAACGTGTGTGTGTTCGATGTTGATAGCATCCGAGTGCAACCTAAGGAGCACATACAATACATTTTGTGTATGCCCAGTCTGGCCGCCTTATATCTGCCTGCACTGAGAAATGGGCGCAGCTTTGACAATTAACGAATGATATAACGATATCACGGATTTCACCAAATGTTATTCATCCCTAAATAGCTTTTTTATTTAGTCTTATGATCCGACTGATGTTTCAATTTTTTGCAGTGACTCTGAAATTGCTGCGCCAGATATGACATCACAGCGACTCATTTTCCTACATTTAAATCACTAAACTAAATCAATTGAAACATAATCATTAAAGAATGAGGACCTTGTATTTTACTTTGGACGAGGGTAGTGGCCATGTCTTGGCATGGCTAGTTGTGCATTAACGTTTGATACTGTTGTGCGGATAAAAATAATGAATATAAGTTAAAGTAGCACTAAACAGATACTTTTAAAGTTAAAAGAATATAGTTACATTTAAAGAATGGGCCCAACGAATAGATATTGAATATAGGACTCGTTTGATGAAACGTTCGTTCTTTTAATTCTAATAAACCTAGAAATCAATCAACGATTAAGTAAATTGACAAGACTTCATGTTCAAGTTGGCTGAATTTCGTGTAACTTAACTCTGTTATGTTTCTAGATTTTACATATGGAGAACAGAATTCGAAATCATAATCACAATCGTATTTTAAGGCAAATAGGCCATGAATATGCTTTTAGTTACACGGTGGATGATCAAATTAACACATTTTGGATGTTGAATTTCATTTCAAGTTCATTCGAATTTACGCATTATCGTGGGAAAGCCCATGGCATTATCCAATAAAATTGATATATATACTGTCTAGGCTGAGACTAACATATATAATGTTATTTAATGTATTTAATATACAGGATATATCTGAGAAAGTTATGCAATATATCTACACGAGAAATAGTAGGGACCGAGGGTTGATATATTACCTTTACCTGTCGAAAATCGAGTATAAACTATGAGGATTAGATACGCATTGAATGTAATGGAACCGTCATGTAATAATTAGAAATGATAATCACAATCAAATCATGAATATTTTATCTAGATTTAAAGTGCTTAAGATTTATTTTTAAAACTCAACCGAACTATTAACATTTAAAAGCACCGAACGAATTTTCTGGGGATTGCTGATGAGCGGGTGGGATGGGATGGGAGGGATAAAATGAAATACTAGATAAAATATTGATACCTTTACGCATGTCAATCTCAAATTAGAATGCATATATCATTATCTCTTTTATTCTTCTGTATTGTAATACGATAGTCTGATTATTGTCAATATCCTATACATGAAATAATGTACAACGTGTATTCTACATTGAATAACAAACGAAATAAAACTCATCTTTGTACGAATTTATTTTTCATATGACACAAAGTAACATAACATTGTTATATGTTGCATTTACGACTACTACAGCAAATCAGAAAATTCGTACAATATCAAACGTAAGAGTTGTTCACAAATACATTGGTATTTTGATATGAGTATCATGTAGTATTAAAATATTAAAATCATATGATCAGCAAGTTCATAAGCTTAATATTGTATTGTTTTTTATTTAAGTGTCGCATGCTTAATTTCATACATATACATCTGTACAATCATCCAAAAAGCCTCGAGCCACCAATGGCTTATGAGACACTGCTAATCAAAATAAATCATATAATATTATATAATAAGATGCATAATATGAGTCAGTTGCAGAAATAGGATTATGAATAAAGCAAAGTTCATGACCTCTATTACGAACATTGTTTGATGAACTCGATCACTCAGTCAGTTGTTGAACATATGCAAATGTGGTCAGGTTATAAATATAAGTACAATTTAAGTCCATGATATTTTCACATATTGAACATAACACTCAGTTCACAAAGAGATGTATACAAATCTAATCCACAAGTAGAAATGATTGTTTCATGCTGTTTATGCATTGTGTATAAACTGTAATCCAAAACATGAATAAAGTGGGCAAGAGGTGGTTGTATGATGGCCCATAAAATCACATTATGTAACACCGGCACCCTGGTTCAATATAGTGCAGTGGCCCATGTTTGATATACGTACATCAAAACTCATGTTTTTTCAAGGAAAGAAGCTAGATTAGTGATATATTGAAAAATCAAACTACTATACCCCAATACTGTAGCCCGTATTTCTTTAAAAGGAATACAGGCTACAGTGAAGTTGCAAATGGAGGACCTTTGTTTATTTCCATAGTTCTGGAGGAATACTAGATTTTACATTGTATAGATTCATCGAGCAGTTTGCAACGCACTATCACCAGAAAAGTCCTATGGAAAAGGACAAAGAATACCCGCTCTATTTGCAACTTAACTGTACCCTGTATTCTTTTTAAATGTGTTCACGTGGTAGGGTAGTGTGATACTCCCTCTGCCTATGCCTACATCGTTCAATCTTTTTTTCATAGTATAACGCCTTATTAATACAACAGTTATTGCGCTGTTAAGAAAACATACTAACAAACAAACCACCGAGTTTAGAGTAAGACATATACATGTATTGTTCTATTATCAAATCATATATTGTGTCCCAATTCTAAAACGTTAACAGTTTATGGTGTACAATAAAACTATTACTATTAACCACTTTAATATATTTAGACATAAAATATCAAGTTACTCATCAGCCAACAAATCTCAAAATATCGAAAAATGAAAAATACGAGGTACTTGTTCACCAAATCTAGGAGTCAATTGGTAATGTGTACCTATAGATAGTTCTCAAAGTAAATGAGCAAATGCGTAACATTTGTATGTAGCATGCTTCATAAAACACTAAACTTAGCCCAAAAAGTAAGCGTGCATTTTGTTCCTGGCACTGATTGGTTAATAAGTGAATACAATTCGTTGAATGCACGATGCACTCAAAAGATTAGCAGCTGGGAAAGGCTATTGAACAAAAAGTACGCTTTCGTACTCAAAAAAGGATTACCCTTTTACAACTTTGACAACTTTGAAGCATGAACTTCGGAAGATCTAACGAAATGTACTTACTGTTACCCTGTGGATCCCAGGGTTTTGATATGTTCTACAAAGTCATGCAAAGACAGACCATATATGCACTAAAAATATCTGTGACACTTGTATGATATGTATTCCACTTTGAACCACCATCTATTTCAATATTGTGAAAATATATATTTCCCAAATTATGAAATAAAGGAGCTTGTATTCGCGAATGCCGCTAACGCCTGTCGGCTACCGGATAAACCTACTTTACTATTTTATGGGCAATTCATTAAAATATTAATGGAATATTGTCAGGTTCTTTTCATATTTAAATGAGTCGCCCATAGAATGGTAGGTTAATCCGGAAGCTGAAATCTTCCATTCCCAAATCATAGTCTTAGCTTGTATTCGCAAATGCAACTAACGCCTGTCGGCTACCGGATTAACCTATTATTTTACTGGAAACTCATGTCAATACGAATAGTACCTGCCACTATTCCATTCATATTTAAATGACTTGGTCTTATTATACTGGGTTAATCAGGTAGCCGGAAGGCGTTAGTTGCATTCGCGAATATAAGGTTAGCTTGTATTCAATAATGCAAGAAACGCCTGTCGGCTACCGGATTAAACTACCTCTGGAGACATCGGGATTTTAAAGCGGCGTGCAAAGCGTAATCGGGTACACCCCAGTTCTCCGAAACCCAGTTCTCCGAAACCCATTACTCCGAAAAATAAAGTCATAATTTACCAGAGAAAGCGGGGGGCGTAGCTTACTTAAACTTACGTCAGTTTCATGCCATGTATTTGGCCAAATTAATGGCATGGACGCATTCTGTTATTCATAGATCTCTCTCTCACTTTGAATTGCATCCATTGCATGGCGTTACCAGAATGGCAGGAACGGGAGATTTATTTTACATTGTGATTCTAAAAAAAAGGTCATTAAAACACAATATATATTATGGAACAGTTTATCTTATCTTCTTCAATCTCTTTTATATAGGCAAAATAAAATGAAACATTTTGAAACAGATAAAATAATTTATCGCATAGAACTTTAAGAATAAAACAGTATACAAATTACGTTGTCAAAATATTTCGTCGCATTTAATTTCTTAGTCTCGGTCTCTTATCAAATCGTAAAAGAATAAAACATTCTATACTTAATCACTTGGGATTTATGTTTCGGCATTCGTTTCAGGCATTTGTTTTTTATGTTCTTCTCCTGAAATGTATTTGTTTGACAATAATCAGAGAAAGTGCGTATACGTATAAATATGCCACGCAAACAAACGGGTGTGACTTCAATTTCTTGTCTGTCTGAGGACGTATTGGGAACGAGGTAGAATTAAAGAATTCTTATGAACGAGTCATGCAAGATACTAGAACTAGTAAAGTAATGTAAATGGATAAGTTAATTTCTGATGGATCTGGATATAATATATTTCAAAACTTTGTAAACACTAGATAACTTCATTTAGGCAGATATAGTATCTTGATATATTTGGCTATCATGCGTTTAAAATACGTTCCTAAAACTATGAAGACGTTAGGTGAGAAATATTGCTATTGTACGTTCGAAAAGTATTTGGTTGTATTTTGTAGTTCTCAAGTTACCCATGAACTTTCGTGGGCTAATTAACGTCTTGACTTAGCATATTTAGCCTAATTTTGCAATGATGTCAACGTGATTCAAATGTTATGCTGTCGTGATTCGCAGAGGTTGCGACAAGATTCGTTTTACAACAGATGGAACTATGAGAACATGAAAGCTCATAATCCTGATTATGCAACCTTATACAATCGTTATCTTTGGGACAAGAGCCCAAAAACAAGGTACTCGTGAACGAGAGTTGAATTTGCTCCGTGAACGATAGGATACGCTGTTCCCCACCAACAAAATACAGACATATGCTTCAGTGTCCCCAACGCAGATTGTAGAGAACAAGAGAAAAAATGAAATATACTTTGCTATAACAGAATACTGTTAAAGTATTGTTTATTAAGTTTATTAAGTTTCACAAATAACTTTTAAATGCCTTCTTTACCGTCAACGGACACTCAAATAAATACACAATACAATGCAATGCAATGTAATACAACGCATTACAATACAAACTAAATTAGAGTATTTGTGCATAGCATTTTCCCCTTTTGTTTGAAGGATATTTTAAGAATAATTCCAGCGTTCGTACACACCTGGAAATGTCAGGGTTTTGATTTAATTTTCCAAGTGCCTGAAATGTCAGAGAATTTTAAAATAAGGTCAAAAAGGGCCAAAGAGTCCGGGAATTTTGAAACTGTAGACATGTCATGGAAATGTCAGGGAAATTTGTATCAGTGTTGAAAAAATGATGTTCCAGAAAAATAAATTTTAGGACTATGACAGGATCTCAATGAAATCCAAAATGTAACATTTAGTTGATTCCACACGGGGCGTGTACATTGTCTAACATATATCTAAAAGGTTTACACTGTCTTGATTAATGAACTTCTTAGATCTAGTCGCGCTTCAGAAGTGGAAATCCTTCAATTATCAGAGGTTAATGTTTCTAAAACTGTATTGAAATAAACGTACGTCTTGTTTTCAAACCTACACCTTGCTCCTTTCTGTCGTATTAATAAAGCAAAAATAACATATCACGGTGGGATACGAACCACTCGCCTGGGATTTGGTTATTCACTAACACCATCGGCGTTCACCTATTCTGGATACAACTGACGAGTTGTATCTAAGTGGAGTCAAAAGCGAAGATCATTCTAAATTGACGCTCGGTATAAATATATGATACTTTTATCATCTCACACAGGTGAACGTTAGCCTCATGGCTAGCGTGTTTAGCTTCCACTCTCTAGGTCAGTCGATCGAAACCCGTTCATGGCGAACTTTTTGATTTGCTTGCTGTCAACTTATAATAAGTAGGGCAAAATCCAGAAAAAGTAGATCAAAAATACTCCAATGGAGTATAAAATTGTCACCAGGATTCCGAAATGAGACGAATGTTAACTCGTTAAATCTCGGTAGATAAAGTAGGTCAGAAAATCCGGATTAATCCGAACTGATTCGGGAATCTTCGTCATAAGAAGTAGATCAAAAATCCAGAGAAGTAGATCAAAAATACTCCAATGGAGTATAAAATTGTCACCAGGATTCCGAAATGAGCCGAATGTAAACTCGTTAAATCTCGGTAGATGAAGTAGGTCAGAAAATCCGGATTAATCCGAAGAAGGTTCGGGAATCTTCGTAATAAGAAGTAGATTAAAAATACTCCCAATGGAGTATAAAATTGTCCCCAATATTCCGAAATACGACGAGTCGAATCGGCAAACTTCGGTAAAATAATGAAGTGCATAAAAACCGAAATGATCCGATGAACGTTCGGATAAAATCGTGAACAGGTGTCAGGGGTTTCCCCTCATCTTTCCCCACATTGTTCTAAAAGCCTTATATGGATTTATCACGTAACATTCAAAATGACGTTCCTATATGGTTCTATGGGTTCGAACACGTGACCAAATATACCAAATAAAAATTTTACCTTGACCACTGGATGGGATTTCATAGAAAATATCCAAGAAAACCTATCCTCGTGATCCTTAAATCACTTAAATTCGATCATTTTATTTTCAACCCTTGATGGAATTTTATGAAAGAAGTCATGAAAACACATCATCATGTAAGGGTTTTCACCTAAATTAGCTCGTTTTATCTTGAGCCTTCAATTGAATTTCTTGAAGAAATATTTTATGAAAAAATATCATCATGTTATGATTTGTATTTAAATAAGACCGTTTCATCTAAATACTTGGATAATATTTCATAAAAAATGCACTTTAAAATTTTTCAGAATTTGCCTTAATTTATCAATGTAATGAAAGTATAAGATTAACTCTCAAATAGCGTTCTATTTTAACCTTTTTATTGAAATCAATACAGGACTCGCTCTCTAAATATCCAATAAAAATTCAACCCTTGGATGTGATTTCGTTGGAAAAAAAATATGTCAAGTCCAGAATCAAATGATTTGTCCAGAACCTCTTAAGATCCTGTTAGTTATTTTTGTATAATATCTCGTTAATTGTTTAAGACTAACGTAGTATTTTCAAGAACATGACCTATAGCCCGATATATATCCTGTTATCAGAATCAATCCAGGTTTTAGATGGTCCCCTGATTGTTTAAAACATATGAATCCCTTTCATTTTCTAAAGCGTTTGTACTCAAGTCAGGTACAATGACAACTTCGTGAAAATGTCTAAATGACAAATGATTAACAACGTTAAACATGTATACAGTATTTCAATGCTCATCATAATTTTTAGTTATTTTTGTATAATATCTCGTTAATTGTTTAAGACTAACGTAGTATTTTCAAGAACATGACCTATAGCCCGATATATATCCTGTTATCAGAATCAATCCAGGTTTTAGATGGTCCCCTGATTGTTTAAAACATATGAATCCCTTTCATTTTCTAAAGCGTTTGTACTCAAGTCAGGTACAATGACAACTTCGTGAAAATGTCTAAATGACAAATGATTAACAACGTTAAACATGTATACAGTATTTCAATGCTATTCATAATTTTTAGTTATTTTTGTATAATATCTCGTTTAATTGTTTAAGACTAATGTAGTCTTCTCAAGAACATGACCTATATCCCGATGTTTATCCTGTTATCAGAATCAATCCAGGTTTTAGATGGTCCCCTGATTGTTTAAAATATATTAATCCCTTTCATTTTCTAAAGCGTTTTTACTCAAGTCAGGTACAATGACAACTTCGTGAAAACGTCTAAATGACAAATGATTAACAAGGTTAAACATGTATACAGTATTTCAATGCTCATCATAATTTTTAGTTATTTTTGTATAATATCTCGTTTAATTGTTTAAGACTAACGTAGTCTTCTCAAGAACATGACCTATATCCCGATGTTTATCCTGTTATCAGAATCAATCCAGGTTTTAGATGGTCCCCTGATTGTTTAAAATATATTAATCTCTTTCATTTTCTAAAGCGTTTGTACTCAAGTCAGGTATAATGACAACTTCGTGAAAATGTCTAAATGACAAATGATTATACAACGTTAAACATGTATACAGTATTTCAATGCTCATCATAATTTTTAGTTATTTTTGTATAATATCTCGTTAATTGTTTAAGACTAACGTAGTATTTTCAAGAACATGACCTATAGCCCGATATATATCCTGTTATCAGAATCAATCCAGGTTTTAGATGGTCCCCTGATTGTTTAAAACATATGAATCCCTTTCATTTTCTAAAGCGTTTGTACTCAAGTCAGGTACAATGACAACTTCGTGAAAATGTCTAAATGACAAATGATTAACAACGTTAAACATGTATACAGTATTTCAATGCTCATCATAATTTTTAGTTATTTTTGTATAATATCTCGTTTATTGTTTAAGACTAACGTAGTATTTTCAAGAACATGACCTATAGCCCGATATATATCCTGTTATTAGAATCAATCCAGGTTTTAGATGGTCCCCTGATTGTTTAAAACATATGAATCCCTTTCACTTTCTAAAGCGTTTGTACTCAAGTCAGGTACAATGACAACTTCGTGAAAATGTCTAAATGACAAATGATTAACAACGTTAAACATGTATACAGTATTTCAATGCTATTCATAATTTTTAGTTATTTTTGTATAATATCTCGTTTAATTGTTTAAGACTAATGTAGTCTTCTCAAGAACATGACCTGTATCCCGATGTTTATCCTGTTATCAGAATCAATCCAGGTTTTAGATGGTCCCCTGATTGTTTAAAATATATTAATCTCTTTCATTTTCTAAAGCGTTTGTACTCAAGTCAGGTATAATGACAACTTCGTGAAAATGTCTAAATAACAAATGATTATACAAGGTTAAACATG
This sequence comes from Owenia fusiformis, assembly GCA_903813345.2. Lineage (NCBI taxonomy): Eukaryota > Metazoa > Annelida > Polychaeta > Sabellida > Oweniidae > Owenia > Owenia fusiformis. Next base: position 7,887,685 of record CAIIXF020000012.1, on the reverse strand, counting down.
TATACAGTATATCCAAAGCTCATCATAATGTTTAACTATTTTTGAAATAATATCTCGTTTAATCATTTAATTGTTTAAGACTAACGTAGTCTTCTCAAGAACATGACCTATATTCTGATATATAATCTGTTATCAGAATCAATCCAGGTGTTGGATGGTTTCCTGATTGGTTAAAACATATGAATCATTTTCATTTTCTAGAGCATTTGTACTCAAGTTAGGTACAATGACAACTTCGTGAAACTATCTAAGTTACGAGTGATTATACAACGTTAAACGTGTATACAGTATTTCAATGCTCATCATAATTTTTAGTTATTTTTGAAATAATATCTCGTTTAATTGTTTAAGACTAATGTAGTATTCTCAAGAACATGACCTATTTCCTGTTTTCAGAATCAATCCAGGTGTTGGATGGTTTCCTGATTGGTTAAAACATATGAATCATTTTCATTTTCTAGAGCGTTTGTATTCAAGTCAGGTACAATGACAACTTCGTGAAAATATCTAAGCTACGAGTGATTATACAACGTTAAACGTGTATACAGTATTTCAATGCTCATCATAATTTTTAACTGTGTTTTAGACATATAAGACTAACGTTATCAAGAATGTAATGACGTATCGAATCAAGTACATCATTAATTCAATCTAACAAATGCTCTGTTTATTTTACTTCTGGTCAGGATGAAACCTGTTACACTGATACTATAATACCATGTCTTATTTGCCGCATTTCATGAAGACTCCAGAAATAATCACAGATGGTTTTCCGGAGTCTCTATCTTCCATGTTTTCAAACATTTCTTTGATATTTTCTCCATGTTTGTTTTGAGATCATAGCATCCGGAGTCTCTTTCTTCCATATTTTCAAATATATTTTTGATATTTTCTCCATATTTGTTATGAAATCACAACATCTAAGGTCTATATCTTCCATGTTTTCAAGTTTTCATTCCTTGGATATTTTCTCCAAGTTTATTGTGTGAACACAACATACAAGGTCTCTATTTTCCATGTTTTAAAAACAAATGTTGATATATTCTCCATATTTGTTATTGTTTCACAACATCCAAGGTATCTTTTTTCATGTTTTTAAACATTTTGTTGTTACTTCCTTCACACTTGTTATGGAATTACAACATATAAAGTGTCTATTTTCCATGTCTTCAAACATTTTTTGATATTTTCTCCACACTTGTCATGGAATCACAACATTCAAGGTTTCTATTTTCTATATTTTCAAATATCTCTTTGATATTCTCTGCATATTGTTATGAGATGCATGTTTCTTACAATAAAACCCTTTGAGAAATGCTCTTATTTTCTGGAAGAGCAGAATTATAGATTTCACATGCACTTGGATAATCCATTTTCATCTCATGAAAATAAATTAATTCGAAATATGATTCATATTGTCATTTTGTCTCTCATATAATTAAGGAAATATCTTGTAGTGATATTATCATTACATTTCATGTTTGCCATCAAAAGAAAGGATAATTTATTTTAACACTAGCCTGATATTTATTATATCACTGTCATATTCCTCACGCTCGTATTGGCCCATGGCCTTCGATTTGATCTTAGAATAATTTTAAGGTTGTGTTAAGAAATGCATCTGCAGAATTTGCGTTTTGATCAAACCATTGGACAGGATAAGCAATCCCATGTTTTGTGTTTTTTAACATGACAGAATTAAGATGTATTTACCCCAATATAAACAAAATGTCCACCGGTCTTATGGTTTCGTTTTCTTGCTGTGTCTTAATGTTATAGCGTTTGTACATTGTAAGTGCATTGGCGTCTTATTTGGGTAACATAACTTGGATAGAAACTATAATATGTGGCTACAATCTACTGTGGTCAAATTATTTGGTTAACTGGCTTTTACAACCAGGCCTGGTCCAGGCCTGTCCACGGGACTTTGGCATATGTTTCCCTCAATGGACAATTAAAATCAAAATGCAAAGTAGGGTAATTAGAGGTTATGTCACTATCGTGGCATATATGCCCGAGGGCTCAGTGATATATGGCCCGACCTTGGGAGGGACATTGATCTCTGAGAACCGAGGGCATATGTGCCACGATAGTGACATAAACGATTTATAACATACCTATGATGATGTAGACTGGTCAGAGAGTACCGTTTTCTTATAGAATTGACAAACAAATAATTGAAATGAGTTTAGAAAAATTGCTCGTGCAGTTTTATCTTCGATTGATTGGTTATGACGTCAGCGCCTTGACCAATCAGAAAGTGAGCGGGCGCGGGCTTTTCAAAACTTATATTGGCCCGCTGTCTTGTGTACACTTTGCACTATACATCATCAAAGGTATGTTATAATTGATATGACAATCTTGTTGAGCCAGTTGATTTATACGGGGACCTCAGAAATGAACAAATATTATAACTCTGAGTTATAATTTCTACGGCGACCCTGTGCCCTGTAAAAAAACTGGATACGCCGTACGGAGACCGCAAGGAATGCACCGATTTAATTGATCTGCGGTCGAAGCACGGCCTCCGTACGACAAATGTGACTGGGGTGTTATATACGTGACAAAGCAAGGGTCACTGAGGTAAGTGATATGACGTAACAATGGTCACCAAGGTAAGTGATATGTAACAATGGTCACAAAGCTGAGTGAAAAGTAGTTGAAAGGAGTAGTAGGCATAACTTCAACCGTAAATTATGGTATACTCTGCGTCATAGCTAATTTAAAAGAACGACTAGTTAACAACTCATCAATTGCTAAACATGCTATGAATCACACCCTCCCTTTTAGATTAAACATACACACGGTATATATTATAGTTCAACATGATGACACTTTTAAAGCAACTAGTAAGTTTTATTATCAACCATTCTTGTAATGTATAGAGAACTGCCAGTACAGATTACAGAGATAATCACTTCTTGGAGATCACCTAAAAGGTGACATGAACACATCAACACATATCATCATCGCTAGCGAAATAAAAATGAAGGATTTGCTGAATAGTTTTATTCATCATCACTTGGACTACTTGATTCAGATGTTGTGCACTCTGATTATGTAACCGTCGTGCCTAGCAAAGCCTATATATCAAACGACAGTGGTTACTGTATATGTGCACAACATCCGACCACCCTTACCCCAGGCTTGCATTCACAATACCACCCAGTTATTGGGTCTGAATTAAATTCTATGAATGAAGTCTATTCTTTGCTTCCCGTGTGTCTGAATTGAAGTATTGCTATTAAGAGGTCGGGCGCTGCTGGATTCGTTGTAATATCATACTTTCCCTCTGTTCAATTCTCGTTTGTGTATGACCTAGCTTGTTTAAGCTGGTATACTCCCATAATACATTGTTATCCCTCTTACATAATTATTAGCATCTATTTTCACACAACCCTTACCTCTAAGACTTATGCTCTCATCTCCTCTTGATTTTGTCTACTCTGATTTTCAATGAGGCTGAGCATGGTCTGTGCAAGCATGTCATCATCTGGTGAAGAAATGTAGAGACTTTTTCTGAATGCATTGCATAAGGAGCCAACTATACACACATCATCACCTATGTAAGGAACGCTATGGTTGCTTACTACATTTCCCAAATATTTACGTGATTTTATACGACAACCAAATGGCATTTTCCTGAATGAGTGGAGGAAGCCTGTTATTTTATTAAATATCGTTGACATGAAACTATGCTACAATACATCTAACATGGCGGGGGCTGGAAGGTCAATAAAAAGTCAAGTCAAGTAACTAAATCAACATTCGAAATTCGTATATTTCGAATATTTACTAAGAATGGTGCCACAATTGAAGTAAACCTCTTCAATATACCTATCAGCAAACGTGTACATTATTATTTTGATGTTCTGTTACATATTGGTAAATCAATCTTCGGGATATGGCTTAAATTTCTGAATTTCCACTATGTCCCTCTATACCCCCACTTCAAAAGATTATATTTGTATTATACTATATTTTATTATGAACCAACCATAAATGTATTTTTCTTGTTTACATATAGAATGAACTTTCTGTTTTTGAATATCGGCATATCCTACTCAATAAAAATAGTTGATATTTGTGATTTTTTTCTTTCGGAATACACATTGCTGTATCACAGAACCTTGCCTTGTTCAATGGGCACGAAAAGTGTATTGTTAATACTTGACGTCGTTCGGATATTTGGATGTGATTGACGTTTTCGGCAATCTCATACCGCTGTAACTTCCAACTTAATATTTGAAAGCCAAATATGATGGTTGCGAATTGATATTTAAGTCACACGTTGATATTATGATATGTGTACATTAACTGTCGAATACATGCCGACTTACATAAATATCCACAGCTTAACTCAAATCATCAATGTTTAAAATTAGAGTTAAGAGTTAAATGTTTCATTTTAATTTATAATTGTGGTATCTGAATTGAGTATGATTTTAGTTGAGGCTTAAATAAAGCAATGAAATTGCATGAAACCTTCTGTGAAAATTCGAACGATTTTTCAAGAATCTTCCTTCAAAATGTTACCAAAGTGCTCCCTGGGAATGGAAATTTCGTCTTGTGCAATCAAAAAGATAGCGGGTAATTTGAGTTTATAGTTTACATCTCTAAATATAAAAACATATGGCCTCATTGAGGTGTACATGCAGAAAATTTAGTGATCTATCATGATAAAAGGCTAAATATTGACAAGCTGACATTTCCTACATAATTGTCGACTCATGTTTAAAAGTCATGAAAACAAGGTTGAACATAAAACATTGACCCAGTTACTGTATATTTATAATGGGATAACTAAGGGTAATAGTATTAATTACTTGAATCGTTAACAGTTATGTTGTTTTCCAAGAAACTTGTCAATTTAGAAATGCAAAATGTTCAATCTTGTTTTCAATCATAAAAATGCCACCTGCAGAGAACAACGTTTACAACGTTATTATTTAACACGGAGATTTTACTTATATAGATTTACTTATACCCTGTATAACATTCACTGACATGTGTCAGTGATAAATAAAAATAACATGGTTTTGATTCTATATCTTGTTCCAAAGGAATTTGTTATGGAGCGGCATATCTTAACGTACTTTTATCACCCCGAACTTGAAAGGACGACTGTCTTTAAGACCCTGTATTAGCCCCCAAGATATTTAGGAAAAATTATACAGGATATCAAAGACGAGACTTTGTTAGACAACCAGATCCAAAAATTAGGTCATTCTGACCTATATATTTGAAAATATAGGTCATTCTATTAACGTCTATAAAATGACTTTTTCAAGGAAAATCACTTTTTTCACATCAGTATTGTCACTGTTTCTATTTATTATCAAAATAATCATTATTTTAAGTCATTTAAGACTTTCAATTGATCTTCTTGGTATTATCTTACATAATAGTGTCAAAGCACAATAGGCAACATTCGAAAACGTATAGGCAAAAAGGCAAACAAAATATTGAATATTTATCATCTTTATACTTCATTGAGATCAATTGTCTACAAAAAACGTTTGCAAAACTATGTCAGAAAAGAATATTGAATACTTTTCATTTACATCACAATAAGAAAGAACAAGAGGCAACCTTAAAAAACAAATGTAATTAACAATTCAAAAATGCATATCAATGAATTATTTATTGATCTGCTTCCTTGAGATCAATCGCTCATATACAGTTTTAAAGTGGCAGTAAAATACTGAATTTATTATTTCACATCACAGTGAGGAAGCACAAAGAGCAACATTTGAAAACACATAATATAACAAGTTCGAAAAAGGTACCCTGGACTTTACATAACTGTTGATGAGCACATTCATGTGTTTGTTCATTATAATAAGAGATTCTATGAGCTATCATCATCTTCTTCAGATGACAACATTTTAGACATATATTTTGATTTTAAAATGTCAGACATATCTTTTGATTTAAAAATGTCAAACTTTGTGCATTTCTTTTTGCTTTTATACCCCTTTTGCCTACAACGCTACTCCCAACTTGGCATGTAGAACACCATCCCGTTATTGCATCAATACTATTAAAAACATCTGGATCTGGGTTGTACTCCACCATTGTATAATGAGAGTTAGAGAACACAAACCGATTACTGGGCTTTTACACAAATTAGCCACATGTTTCTTTTTTAACAATGATGGTATATTTCCCATCTACTTGAAGATGGTTGTCTGTGTATCGGTTAGATTGGTTGGCTTGATCTCATGAGAGTCCACTATGATTTAGATGTAACCCTCTGTCTCCATACAGGGGGTACTGGGAGATTGCAGTTCACTCATACAGTTCCCTTTGCTTTGGGCATTTAATTAGCAAATGTTATTTTCCTGCCTACTGATTGTGACTTACGGTATATTTCCTCTGCATAATAAATTTGAGCTGGATTTCTAAATGTGAACATTGGTATGATCAGCCAGTGAACTTTGATAATATAAAAAATTATTCATTGACAAAAATGACGCCTGTCACATGAAGATAAAATGATTGTACAACAATCAACAATCATTTCATATGAATGTATTGAAAGGAATTCCATATTTTAATGTTGCTTAGAGCCATGGTAAAGATATATGCTTCTTAAGAGGTCATGCTCCAGTGCAAGCATACATATTAGTTCATGAAAAGATCATATGAATAAGGAAATATACTCAAATATATAAAACACAACTGTCACAATCATTCTAAGGATTTTCAAAATGGCTGACATCATTTTATTTCATGCTGAAAATTGCAGAAAAGTTCCATTTTTGCACAACGCCTGGTCCTTACCTAGATTTTTACATATCTCAAGAAGTACCTTAGAAGTACACTATTATCTTGCTACATATAATTTTCTAGGTAAGAACCAGGCGTTATATGAACAAATCAAGAGTTTATCATGACCTTCCTCTCTCTAAAAATAAGTAGGTCAACACAATTGCACACATAACTAATCCCTACTCAATGACTATTGGAATATGACTATTTATGTGTACAAAATATTAATCCAATGAGTGTATAGAGTGACACAATCAAACAATGGGACATCTGCCAAGTTGAGTTTATACATTCTGGAGACATTTTCTGAGACTGATAAAAAATTCACATTTTCACAGGGAGTGATACATACCTCCCAAATCAACCAAAATATACTTATATCAGTAATCTTGAATGCTTTTTATTGCTATTTCTTGAAAATATACATATTTATTTAGAATTTGATCCTACATATCAAGGATATTAATGACATTGCATTTTTCAAAAAATGTTAAGTGACCCAAGGGGTGTCTATAGCCATTCGTTCTTTCGAATACTTATTTCGCGAACGCTTTGGTGAGAATTGATTCGAGATGTACTCAACATTAATACGTTTAAAAAGATCGGGTCGTCCAAAAGCACAATATGAGTAACCCCTCTGGTATTTTCGTGTTATATTATGTAAAACAAGTATTTCTATCGACTTACCAATGTTGAGGCTTCAGGCAACTCGTTAACGGTATCAATTTGATGATTGTTCTCAGCATCAACTCATCCTGTATCAATTTTGTTCGACAAATGTACGAAATAAAATTGAAATAGCCCGCTTCAATGTATTCCGATATGTGATTGGCTGCCTGAGCTCAATATCCCGGCAACCGATAATTGTATTTGCCAAGACTGACGACGGGAAGTTCGATGCCCAATAAAACATCGTTATTTATTGAATCTGGTGGAAAATCTTCCGAAGATTATACATTTCAACAATAGCAGTCATATACTTTAATCATTTTGAAATAAAAGAAGCGCACTTACATTACTTTTTTTCAATTATTTACATTTCTGTAATATTACGCAGTATAGTGTGGCACAGTGCGTAGCGTTTCGGGCTATTTTTACTCAGTTTTTGTCCAAAAGGTTGGGGTTCGATCCCGGCTTGGGCAATCTTCTTTTTCTTTTTTTTCATCACAACATATTATACATTATCCTTTGGGAATGTTATTTCAATAACTTAAAAGGGTTTTACAATATAAAGTCATCTAAAAAAAACTGTATGTTGTTTTACACTTATTGTGTTCTAAAAATGTGGTTGCTCTTTGGTTGTCCTGTTGATTTTCTCAATATATTGGTAAAACTGTGCTCATGATATGGGCTCAATATATATATATATATATATATATATCGGGTGGATAAAAAAACGTCCCGAACTTTGAGACTTAATATCTCAAAAACTTTAAATAGTATATAAGTGAAATTTTCAGTATTATAACTTCATCCTATTGCCTCTAAGACCTGAAAGTTTCAGATGGAATGATCCAGAATGATCCATCAGACACTGCTCAGGTGCTGCGGTGCCATCTTGTGAACGCGATTCGCAAGAAGAGGCCCCATAGGACTCTCAACTCCTACATATTCCATCAAGATAATGCGCCATCGCATAGGTCGCAAATGGTGCAGGATACTATCCAGAAAACGCTGGAGATGGAGGTTCAAGGCCAGTCAGCATATTCTCCTGACAAGGCACCGTGCGATTTTGGGGTATTTTCATGTTTGAAAAATGATCTGCGTTGTAAGATCCACGCAAATATCCATGAGCTTCAGAATGCCGTTCAACATTCGCTGACAAAGAACTTTCCAGATGGCTTCCACAGGATATATCAGAAGTGGATAGAACGACATCAGCTGTGTGTGAAAGCTAAGGGGAACTACTTTGATAATGAAATAGAATGCTAACTTGAAAGTAAGAATGTGGAGTAGCCACAGAACTATGGTTGAAATATAGACAGGACAGAAACTAACGTTAAAAAATCTACTATGCTGTGAACTTATAAAATTGATCCGCAGAACCCGTATTTGCGTTACTATGACAACCACCATTTTGCTGTTTTTCATTATATCTTGATCATTTTTTCAGGAAAATTTGAACGATGATAGACAAGAAATAAAAGTTTGAGACCAAATTAGCTTTACTTACTGAACGCCCTGTATTACTGGTTGTCCGGGAGAAAAATCTGGACGATCTAATCCTTTTAAGTGTGTATTATCATCTTAATAACCACCTCAAATTATTTATTATTTTTAATTTCAAATATTGGCTTAGTCACTGGACTTGACTGTAAAGTGGACTAGTCGCATCGTCAGTACCTCACCTCCTCGAGGTTTCGGGCGCATCAAAATATACCTGATTGGGGATGAAGGCTGCCCCTGCAGAGTTGATCAGACTCCGCATACAATGGTTAATTGAAAATAGTCATAGAGGGATATACTCTACACTAAAGTGGGACTGGGTTGGTTGCTATGTTGTAGTTGGAGTCAACTTATCTTTCCTCCGCAGCCAGAGCCAACGTGCGTACGACTCCGTATTCCCAGGTCCTTTAACATCTGGCGTCGGGAGGTGGCTGTAAAGCCTCTGCAACCTACTTCAACTGCATGATGCCTGCAACTTTTAGATTTTGCTTCATTTGCTAGGTCTTGGTTACGAGCAATCCTCAGTTGGTGGGACACCTCTGTTCTCTCCTCGTAAGGTACATAAGTTGTATCAAAAGGATGGTTTTCTGTTTCGAGATAGAAGCACCATATTTGGTCTTTGTGTGGTCACAGCAATAATCTAATCCTATATACCAAACAGAACCTGAAAGCAATTAACATATTAGCTAGAACAAAAAGAGGTGAGGAAATTCATCAAAACTGAATACTGTAATGCTGATGAAATATATCAGCCATATATCAATCAAATATCACCCCGATATGAATATTGGTCTAATATTATCCCAACTCCAGTCGAACATCAGTCCCATATCTACCAAATATCAACCAAATATTTAATAGCAATATCCCCCGAGGATAAATTCAATGTCACCTAAATATGACCCAGATAAGATGTACTGAAAATAACATTAAAATGTGTATTATCATCTTAATAACCACCACAGACATTATTTTGGAAATCAAAGATGTACGATTTTTTGAGATTTTTATTTTCGAATGTTGACTTAGTAACTCGACTTGACTGTAGTATCTTGTTGCCCTATATTCAGCCTGAGAGTAACATATGTTAGTCTCAGATTCAGCACTGTATTGATAAACGGGCAACTTATTAGGTAAAAGTTTAATCATTATAAGTTAATCATTGATACACACCTCATTAGCTTGTGATCTAAACCAAAACAACCCAATTGGATGTGTTTTTATAATTAACTGTCCTGCTTAGGCAAATTACTTAAAACACACATTAAACAAAACAACGCGGAAATTGATATGCTTTCATACCCCAATAAAAATCAACTCTTTCAGCTCGCAATTTAAGTATTACGAGATACACCTCTGCTTATAATAGCAAAGCGTCGTAATGTACAGTTGGATTTATAATGAAGTATCTTAGGAAAGTCATGCTGTCCATCATTTGCCTCGCAGTTATAATGGCGCTTAACCATATCGTGTTTGACACAACACAAGGTAAGCCTCCCAAACCTGCATACAAGAGTTCAATGCGCTACGTTGAAATCCATTCACATTTCATTACGATTTCTGACAACCGTTTTGCGATAGAAAAACATCTGAATGAACACAGATCGGGAATGTCTCGAGTGGCTCATTTTATAATGCCCCAATCTGGCATATTCAAAGACGTTACTTCAAGTCGAGATGATTATTTTACCCACATTGCCACAGAGCACAATATCAAAACGTTGCTTTTTCAAACAACGGATTCTGACAAAGATGGACATGGTGTATTTCAATGGATAGGAAGCAAATCTTTGTGTAGGGCACTTGGCAATTATAAAGGCAATATACCATATTCCAACTCATGTACTACAAATATGGAGGAGACCTTTTCCGCACAAAGACCTGAACGTAAACCACGATTCAAATTACCGGTAAATGATACACTCACAGAAGAACTATTCCAATGGGGGACAATATCTAGTTTTATTCATATAATACAAAACGGAATCATCTCGAATGATGGTGTGGTTTTTGTCGGCGACCTGCAAGTTATACCGTATAGTTGTCTCGACAGACCAGAAGCGATACAGGCATCTAAAGAACATTTTAGTACAACAATTAAGGATAAACTGGATCAGTTACCGCGTTACGGAGAAGTATTTGTAATAACACAGTTTTGGTCAGGCGAGTTTTACCACGGAATGGTGGAATCTCTCCCAAGACTATCACGATATATAGGATTTATAGACAAGCGCAATGATATCAAAATATATGTCGCTTGCACTTCGTTCATGAAGTCGTCACTCCAGACTATATTTCCCTCTAGAAACATATCTGAACTGGTGATATGTGATAAAATTGGACCGATACTCGCAGCGAGAGTGTATTTCCCGGAAGGTACGCCCTGTGGTATGTATAAATCCTCCCAATCGGGAGTATATCAGATGTCGAGGGAGTTCAATAAATATATAGGTTTAAGTATACATATACCACCCAAAAACTATATCATCTTAATAAAAAGGACCAAACATAGAATTTTAGTTCAGCACGACGTAATAGCTTCATTTCTGAATGATATTGCGAAACAGAACGATATGGAACTTTTTATTTACGCAGACGACAAACTTCCGTCATTCTCGGACACGAGAAATCTATTCCACCAAGCCAGACTCGTGGTTGCACCACATGGAGCTGGGCTAGCGAACACTTTGTTTTCTACTCCGGGTTTGTTTGTCATTGAGATAGTGTGTAACCATCCTCATCTGAATTTATGCTACAGACAGTTAGCAATCTTCCTCGGTCATCATTATCATGGTGTGTCCTCACAGTTCGGCTGTGAATCTACACTGAACGTCGATGTCAACGAAGTAAAAGAAGCCATTCAGTTCTATATAAAACATATTGTTAAAAAGAAGAATTCATGATTTGGGAGATAGGAATATTTTGCAGCGTGGATAATACAAAACTACGGTAAAAACTACATAATGTACGATGTACAACTCTGAATTCGTTTATATATACGTACATGTATAGAACATATAATTTAACGAATGAAATATGTAATTTAATGCACATAGTATTAAGTGATTGGCTATTTTGAAAACTTAATTTGCTGTAACAAACAAATAAACGTTTTTACCGAATGGAAAAATGATTTAGCGAATATAAATATTTCATATATCGAATATATTTGAATTTAATGAATAAAGAAGCAAAAGTAAAACCATAGACACCATTAACATATTTTGACGAGCAGCTTAATCATAGTATATAATTGAAAGGTAAAGGGTCCCTTTGTTGATACTGAGATTTGCCAAGATGAAATAGGTGTCGAAGTAAGTTTTGGGTAAAAAATGTGTTTTTTGCAAAAATAATTTTATGTTAAAAAGAACATTTTTAGAAAAATTATTATATGAAAAATGTGTTTTGGGGTGAAATGCGTTTTTATAAGAGAAATTCAAAAATTGAAATTAAATTTTAACAAATATAGTCCGATTGATTATAAAAGAAGTGAGGACAACTATTTGTTATCAATTTTGAGAGATTTTCGAAGCTGTTTGAGGTATTGTCTTGTGGTTTGTCTTACGAATTCAAAGGCACTTGAATTAACGTTACTGCAAGGAGTTAAGGGGGTTGCAGTTGGTGCGATCTCAACCCCACCAAAAAAAATACAACCAAAAAAAGAGATGAGAGGTTTAGAATGCCTTTTGAAGTTTTTAGCTCAATTTCGAAGGAGGTTGCACCAATTTCTATTAAAATACTACGATCGCAGCCCCCCCCCCCCTCAGTTGGTTGAAAGCGGGCTATGGCCCTGCTATGCATACCCTTTGTTTTATGTATATTCCAGTGCATACGTTAATTAATGAAAACACCATATAATTATCTGTGATGTAGCGGATATCTACAATGAATTTTTTTTTAATGTATCCTCTATTACAAGACGATACGTGGTCAATGAAATTTGTAAAAATTGATCATAAATAGGAAATCCTTTGATACAAAATTATCTTTAAAATACTTCTCTCAATCAAATTATCACTAACACTGAAAGCACCACCATTAACAATGTTAATAATATTTAATGTGAACAATTAGCAAAGATTTGAACTGCATCAATCTGTTATCATATTTGCACCCAGCAGTACATTTGATCCTTGGCACTGGGCTCATTGGCGCTGACCAATTAGCTTTGCATTCCATTGTGCAGTGTATGTCTGGTATGAATGTAGAACTCATGATTAATACAAGTACATTTGACATATATTGTTATGTGATTTTCATTTTTTTTATTTTATTTCATAATTATTCTCATTTATTTATTGACTGTAATTTCATTGGTACCATCAATTTTAAATATCAAGCATGTTACGAAAACTCTTTGTTACAGTCTTAGCACAAATACTTAGCTTTGTACATCAAAATATCCCTTCTTAATTGCACTGTTTTGTGTCTAGCTCAGGCTATGTGTGAGAAGATGTTTACTCAAGTAGAGGGGGGAGGGTCACAGAGGCTTGTAGATAGCCTACCTTATTTAACACATAACACAATGTGACTTGATTATGGGTTACTTACAGTATAGTAAAATAACCATTCGGTATATCAAATAAGCATGTACTTCTGTGTGATAATTATAACAGACTTATAAATACAGTAGCTCCCTTATGAGAGAATCTGAGGAGCAGACAATGCTGCAATGCTGTAGTGTGATTCTGATTATTGGTTTACTAGTTCAGTTAAATCAATCAAAGCTGATTGAGTACTGTAATCTATGGATTTTTCAAAACACTGGCACATGTCCAGCATGAAACAATTGACACATTGACCATAGCTGTTTTGGCATTTATGTGGTGATCTACACTGGTTGTATTGATTGAACTAGTTAAGAAATGAGGAATGCTATACTAATTAATCGTCCAATTAGTGCCTTTCGACACCTCGTTCACTTTGGCAAATCTCTCAAATAGTTTGTAAGATATAAAGGATTATTTTCACGGGGTACCATCGAATACTTTTGGCAACGTACCGGAGAACGACATTTTACTAAGAAATGGCAATAATTTAGCAAAATATATTTTTTAACTAGAGCTCTATTTTGATTTTGACAAAAGTAAGTATTCCATGCAATGACTATTTCATTCATGAGTTTGTAGGAATTATGTTGGAACCCAGTTCTGATCAAGTACGAAGTTATTGAAATCGGCGCAGACAGACTTTACTCCGAAAGATGGTTTTTCGATTATAACTTTTCACAACATTTAAGTATAGACTTTTGAAAAAAGTACAGAATAGTCCTTATACTTTTGAATAATTCTGTTATTTCTATTCCTCAAAAGCCCAAAATACAAATAAAGTAAAAGCTTACTTGGACTCTGTTGATTTTCCCAAAAAACTTAATGAGAATGATAATAAATTATTAGAAGGTGAAATTACCGAATCAGAATGCTCAGCTGTAATTAAAAAGATGAAATCTGATATATCGCCAGGTTCTGATGGCTTGACATCAGACTTTTATAAATATTTTTGGCATGACATTAAACATTATGTATTAGATGCTATAAATAAATCTTTTTATACTGGCACATTGCCAACCTCATTTAGAAAAATCATCATTTCGCTGTTATTTAAAAAAGGTGATAGAGCATTGTTAAAAAATTATAGGCCAATAAGTCTATCAAATACTGACTATAAAATACTAGCATTTGTACTTGCAGACAGGCTACAGTTAGTAGTTGGGAAACTTATTAGTTTACACCAAACTACATATATAAATGGTAGATACATTGGTAACAGTTGCCGCTTAGTGTTAGATATTTTTGAGTATTTTAAAAATAATGACAAAGGGCAAGGATCAATTCTATTTTTAGATTTTACGAAAGCGTTTGATTCTATTGAATGGAACTTCATGTTTGAAACTTTAAAAAAATTTAATTTTAACGATAACATCATCAGATGGCTTAAATTATTATATACAAATCCATTTATTAACATTAAACAAAACGAATGGCTATCACATAATATTCCAATGGAACGCTCATGTCGGCAGGGCTGCCCCGTTTCTGCAATTTCATTCATATTATGCTGTGAAGTTATGTCTTTGAAAATAGTTCAAAATAAAAAAATAAAGGGTATAGAAATTGATAACACAGAATATAAAATTTCACAATCAGCAGATGACACATTATTATTTATCAAAGATAAAGCATCCATAAGTGAAGCATTAAAAATTATAAAACAATTCTCGAAATATTCGGGACTTCAACTAAATTTAAGAACAGAAGGAATATGGCTTGGAACCAATCGTACTTTTGATATTTAGGCATATATATAGGTCACAATGAAGATAAATGTTATGATTTAAATTGGAATGAGAAAATAAATGACCTTGAAAAAATTCTTGATTCTTGGAAAAAAAGACACCTTACCTTATTTGGAAAAATCACTGTTATAAAATCTTTAGCTATATCAAAACTTATCTACTCAGCATCAATTTTATCTTTTAAAGAAGAAATTATAAAGCGAATAAACAACTTGATATTCAACTTTTCATGGAATGGCAAGAAAGACAAGATTAGGCGAACTATTATGATAAACAATATAGACAATGGGGGTCTAAATATGCTGGATTTAGAATCACAGCTAAATGCTCTTAAAGCTGTATGGATCACCCGTATATACGACAAAAACAATATGTTTAACAAAATTCCATACTTTTATTTTGACAAACTTGCTCCAAGTTTGGATATTTTGTTAAAAATGAATGTATTTTCTAAAGACCAGCTTGAGGGATTACCTATTTTCTACAAACAAGTTTTGAAAGCATTCAATAGCTGTAAAGATCTTGATGAAATAAAAAATCTGAAACACCATGAAATAGTCCAGCAAACCATATGGAATAACAGATTATTTCAATTAAAAGGCAAACCACTTTTCTTTAAATCTTGGATAGATAGTGGTATTATTTATGTCTTATCATTCGAAATGATTTTTTAAATGTAAACTATATTCTAGAAAATTTGAGAAATAAAATAAATTGGATTTCAGAATATTTTCAAGTCTCAATTGCAATGAAATCAATACAAAAAATCATTAACATAGAACAAGCAAACTTCACAAATATATCAAGAAAACTCAATTTCAAAGTAAAAAATGTTCAATTAGATTTTAGAGGCCAAAAATCCAATTTCTTTTATAACATATTGAAGAATAAAAAATCTGAAAAATGGTTTGTCTCAAAAAAATGGGAAAAAGATTTCTGTATAACAAATCAATGTAAAATAGATGAAATAAATTGGCAGAATTTTTTGTTAGCAAGATCATCAAAATTAAAGACAAAAAAAGTTGCCAATTTTAATTTCAAACTAATTAATAACATACTTCCTGGGTTAACTGACTTATTTATCTATGGTATAACAAATTATTATCATTGTAGTATTTGCAATCACTTATGTGATTTGAAACATATTCTTTTTGAATGTTGTTTGTCAAAGGATATATGGAAATTTATATACAACACATGTGGTCTCAATATTTCGTATAGAAAAATAATAATTGGTTATAATGGCCAAGACTCTCAAACTAATTTTCTGAATTATTTTACAAGTATAGTTGCTTACAGCATTTACAAATCCTACATTTTAGAACTGAATAGTAAAGAACAAAGAATATTTGAAAATATACTTTTTATGATAAAATATGAAATTAATTGTAGAAAAAATGTGTATTATTGTTCCAAATGGAATTTATTATCCAAACTACTGCAATGAGATTATGTAAACCTGTTTTTATAAATCATGTACTGTCTATATATTTAGTAAATGAATGAAATAAAGACTATTTTAAAAGAAAAAAATGATTCACACGACTCTGATTTGTTTAATTAAAAAAAAGTTTTTAAAAGATTACTTAGGAACGTAACCGGAGCTGGGAACGTACCCGGAGCAGATCAGTTGAATTATTTAATCAAAAAAATTAAAATATATGATTGAAAGCACATATACTAATTTAAAACATACGGGATTGTTCGAATGCGTATTTATTAATATACGTATATGCTTTAAATCATATATTTTATTTTTTTAAATTATAACTTATAAATTATTAACTCTAGTTAAAAAATATATTGTGCTAAATTATTGCCATTTCTTAGTAAAATGTCGTTCTCCGGTACGTTGCCAAAATTATTCGATGGTACCCCGTGATTTTGATACAGGTCTCTAGGGTGCTCGCCAAAATGTAAGAACTCTCTCTTTCTAGAGGCTTTTATTTTGAAAATATTCTAGACTACTAACTTAAATTGGCCATTTCATCGCGTGTGACTGGCTTATTTTGCAAGAAAATGATATGCTGGACTTATGATAAATATCTCGATTACTACTGAATGAATCTGGATAAGATACATTGTCTGTTACCGTGATCATATATTTTTTATTTTTTTTTAATAAATAAACACAACTGTGCATACTAAACTATGAATACTCCTCCGGAAACCACCGCTACACCCCTTCGAAGACTCAATGTCTGGTCAGAATCCAAATCTGAATTTGCAGCGATCTAATCTTCAACTTTTTAGTTCAGAAAATATTCTAGTTTCTATTTTTGATGTCCATTATCGGCTTCCAAAAGCCTAAAGAGCTCAAAATCGCAGTCCATACCCTCCACAATTGTATTATGATCGTATTTAGCCGCCATTTTGTTCAATTCCTACACATTTTCAGCTATAAAAAAAGCTTTATTTAGAAAATCTGAATTGTAGAAAAAAGTCGGTCGACATTGAAGTTCTACCTTACACCCCAGTCACATTTGTCGTACGGAGGCCGTGCGTCGACCGCAGATCGATTAAATCGGTGTATTTCTGCGGCAAGCGTAGGAAAACTACGCTCGCCTTGCGGCCTACGTACGGCGTATCCAGTTTTTTACAGGCCGCAGGGTCGCCGTAGTAATTATAATTCGGAGTTATAATATTTGTTCATTTTTGAGGTCCCCGTAAAAATCAACTGGCTCAACAAGGTTGAATCATTATTTGTCAATGTTTCACGATCACTTTTTATTTGATATTACATCCTAGCACTATGAATAACATGTATAAATTGTCCCGATGTAAATAAAATGAAAAAAGTATTATTTATCAACATAAATTTAAAATTCACCGTGCGGCTGCCGTGGGAAATGTGACTGCAAAAGTATGAGAGCGCAAAAATTCCACGGCGAGCGTAGAAATGTTACTGGCCGCAGAAATGATAGACCGCAAGGTCGCCGTAGGAAATGTGACTGGAGTGTAAACAATGTAAAATTTGAAAATATGTTTTTATCGTTCCTTTGCTATTTTTTCATGGCTTCATGACAAAATGTCCTCGACTTTTTATTTCTCAAATATTCAAATTCTCCACCATTTGCAATATAAGAATTGAATTCTTTATGGCCTAGTCACATAGCCCGGCCGATGAGGTTACGATGAGCCAGCGATGCAATTTTCACCGAACTCGGCCGAACACCGGCCGGACACCGGCCGGACATCCGTGGCGTTTGTTGCTTAAAACCGCATCGGTGGTAGCTCGGTGAAATTTTAACTTCGGAGTTAAATTTCACCGGACTCTCACCGAGCTCCCTCATCATGTCATCGCAGCCCCATCGTAACCACATCGGAAAACACGTCGGCCGGTGCACGGCCGAGTATCGGCTGGTGTCCCGTGCATCTGAGACAACCAGAGGACGAGGTTTTTTAACGGACAGCGGCCGAGCTCCGACCGAGCTCCGGCCGATGTGGGACAGAGCATCGGCCGGTCACTGTTCAAAGCCCGTTAACAACCCGGCCGGCGATCGCACGGTGTCCTGTTAGCTGCTCGGGTACCGGCCGTATTCCTTCCGACCTCCGGCCGGTAGTTGCTGCAAGATCGGCAGAAAAAAAACTACCATTTTGAGACAGACTCCGTACGGTCACCGCCCGGTGTTCGGTCGGTCGCCTGAAGATGTCCAGACGGAGTCCGTTCACGTCACCGAGCTCTGCTTCTGATGAGGAGAGCTCGGTGGCACCAAAAAAATCCACCGAGCTCTACCGATGCCGGACACTGTACAATGAGAAATATATTTATAATATATATGAATGAATGAATTGTCATATCTTATGTGCTACTCGGTCTTGGCATATTAAAAAAATGTTTTGTCAATACTATATTGTATATGTATTTCCTAAATATGTTAAACTTTCAAAATTAACCAGTTTTGATTGTCAACAAGAAGGTTAACAAGAAGATTATAATATGTTTTAAGTGTACAGTTGGTTTCTTTGTTGTGTTGTATATATAATGTATTTTATCCTATGCCAAGTAGAGTTTTAGGGAGATTAGTTGGTAAGATATATTCCGTATCCTGATTTTGAGGTTTCCATATCCTGAACCTCCATATCTCCCGCTCCAGGGCATATCTTCCCGCTTCGAAAAAAAATTTGAAAAACAAAATTAAAAAAAGAAAAAATGTGAAAAAATGTGAAAAAAATAAAAAATTAAAAAAAAGAAAAAAAATTGAAAATTGAAACAAAATTGAAAGAAAATTAGAAAACTCTACTTGGTATAGGATAAAGCAGTTATGTACGGTCGGTTTGGATATTGGGTTCATCCCTCGTGAGATATGCACATCTACCTTCGGTCCCTATGGTCCCTCAGGTAGATATGCATATCTCCCTCTGGATAAACCCCATATCCAAAACCTCCCAGTACATAACCCTTATGTATTGAATTGTACTGAATTGAATTATATTATTTTATATTGTATTGTATTGTATTGTACCTATTACCACAAATTTGTTACTTCACATTTACATATATAACGCATTGAATACATAGTTTAAGACCACGACCTATACGTTTGTTAAAAAAGGTACTGATGATTTTTCCAATATCTAACCGAATCGTGGAAAAACAGATTTTATCGAATAATGGTTGCGCCATTTGTTACGACAACGGATTCGTTTTAAGGTAAATTTGTTGTTCCCTGAGTTCCTCTACACTGAGTGTCTCTACAGTGATAAATCCAGAATAGATTTTAGGAGTTTTAAGACAAACAGTACATGTACGTGACATTACGAGCATCGCTTTTGGTTAATGTACTTCAGGGAATCAAGGAGAATAAAGCAAGGAACATATTTTGTGTTGATATAGAACTACATGTATGATTATCGATTTAAGGAATTCTTGGCTTTAGAATGACACAATATTGCTTCTGGGATGAAATCAAACAACTTTAACATATTCGTTACCCTGCCTATTTCGTAATTTAACAGCCATAACAAATATATATACCATATTTAAGGAGATATCGCACAAATTCATAAAAATATTTTTTGATCAATAATATCATCGATTATATAACCGAAAGTGTGTTCTCTGGTGTGTTCTGTGAGATCGGTGTGAAAATATTATGATTATTTCAAATGTTGCCGTTAATTCGATTTTAGATGCTTCTTGCTCCAAATGCTTACTATGATTTCTATATTTTATCCCCGTCATTAATTAAACATAAACTTATAAAGGTGTGTGGTTCAAATGTATTTTAATATGTCATATACATTAAAATATGATTTATGTATTTTATAACGTACATAGAGGTATTTTTTGAAACAAACTAAGTAATATCTCGACGCTTCCCCGGTTCCAAAAAAGGAACATTGTCACCATTTACTCGACTCGTTAATTTACTTCCATCTACCGAGAAAAATGTCAATAAAAGTTCCTCAGAACTTTTAAAATCCTCAGTCTAAACATGGCTTTTTAAAGGTTCGAAAATAGGATAATCAGAGAAGGTTTTAAACCATGAAACCGACTCTTTTTTGTACTATTTTATCGGCTCAATGTCCAATGTTTCTCTAAAGTGGAGTATTAAAATGTCAGCTTTGGTTCAAATGGCAGAAAAAACTACATTTTGTATCTTCGCATGTGAAAAGTGGTACACCTAAAACCTCATGATTATATTTATTACAAAATCGTGTGTTATCTATTACTCCGCTCCATATATATACATTATTTTACACACAGATGTATTATTCGTGATGTCTTTTCTGACATGTACATCAAAAACGAATGTGCCTGTCTGGCCAATCTTAAATCGATATTCGTCAACAAAGCCCATAGATTAAATTGGACTCAAGTGTTGTGTTTGTGCCTAAAATAGCTGTCACATTAGCCGTGTGGGCTATAAAAAATTATTATTAATTAACGATTTATTGTATTTGGTAATGGGGGTATCTTGTTGTAACACTATAAATTGCTGTAAAACGTCTTTTTTATCTACCGTATATCAATGCCGTTCACCTATGTGCCTCGAAGTATTCACACGATGGCGAACGGTAAGCTCACGCGGCCTGAAGTGTGATAGCTCCATTTCAAACTGCGTTCACTGCGTTCCCTAGGGTAATATTGATATCACCCTTGTGATATACGTACATTCAAACCTTGCGAGAAGAATTGTCTATTATCTTAATTTGAAATCTTGCCATCCACATCACACAAATGAAAAACGTACCTCATAACCTTAAGGAAGAAGTATCCATAGAGAGACAGCAGTTGATAAACGCCGTACTCTAAATAATAAAGCAACAAATAAGTGCTTTTGTACCCACATTTAACCCTAGAAATCCGAATATTTTCAAAACGGTTGCTGATTATCTTTCGATTCTTAAAAGTAACAATGACTAATTTTCTCAATAAAAAAACTAAAAGACAACCTAATAATTTAAAATGCACGTTGACGTCGTCTAAATTCGACAAACTTGTAATAAAAGCTGCTAAAGCTGCTATCAAAAAGTGCGGTTCACCTAGATGCAAATGATGTGACCAGTGGCGGATCCGGGGGGGGGGGGCATGGTGGGCCCTTTAGTGGACCCAGAAAATGTTCTAGTTTTCGAGCCACAATATTTTGTAGGGGTTCAAAAAATTGGCCTTTTTGACTGATTTCACAATTTCGCCTTTTCGGCCTTTATTGGCCATTTTATCAAAGAATGGGCTTTAATTTTTTTAGTGGCTCAACATTTTTTCCAGACTCATAATTTGCCCCCCACCCCTTGTTAATTTCTGGATCCGCCACTGGCGACATTATTCTTACTGAAGGTGAATACAAATATAAGGCCAAACTAATTAAACCTAGGGTCAGCATGAACTATCACTTGGTGAAATCAGTAAAATAATATATATAAAGATGTTTTATTTTCGAATATTTGTGTAAAAAGATGCGTAATAATACAGTATTTTCATTCAGTATTGTAATTATTAGACTCCAGATGTAAATCTGGAGTCTATTGTTTTCGTCAGTATTCTTATTATTGTTTATTAGACTCCAGATATCAATCTGGAGTCTATTGTTTTTGCCAGTATTCTTCTTCTTTATTATTATTATTAGACTCCAGATGAAATCTGGAGTCTATTGTTTTCGTCAGTTTTCTTATTCTTATTAGACTCCAGATGAAATCTGGAGTCTATTGTTTTCGTCAGTTTTCTTATTCTTATTATTCTTCTTATTATTATTAGACTCCAGATGAAATCTGGAGTCTATTGTTTTCGTCAGTTTTCTTATTCTTCTTCTTATTATTCTTTTTATTATTATTCTTATTCTAACCCAGTTTTCTCAATAACCATAAGGTCTTCAGTAAAGTCAATCATTTGGTCAATTTAGGTTCAGTATCTAGTTCTCTGGAAATTGGGTCAAATTTTTATCTAGGTCAAAGGTCAAGAACTAGGTCAAATCCAGTACTTTGTCACTTTTTTCGATTTTCTCGGTCATCCTTCAATATTTTTGATCCGGGTTTTTTTCATTGTGTTCCTTATAAAAAAGTAGGAAACCTAGGGTCGATTTAGTTTTTTGATATCTCAAACCGATTTCGAGATATCAGTGTCCGAAAACGAGGTCCAAAAAAAAGTTCTCCGAATCAAATGTGCAGGATATTAGTCTTATAGGAAATTTTCTCAGAATTCCGAATCTGAAAACGAAATTTCGATCCGACTTCCAGTTCGGAAGTTATGGCGTTTTGAAAACTCAAAAATCGCTAAATTTGGTGCCCATGTTAAGTCAATGGGAAAAAATATTTTTTTGAAGTGAAAAATACGGAATAAAGACTGAGTTAAGCTTCATATAATCAAAGCCTTTAAAAGAAGCAGACCTCAAAAGCCATCTAGCTTCAAAATTTGGACACCGAAATGCCTAGGTCAAAATCTAGGTCAAATTCATAGGTTTTCCTTATTTTTTCGATTCTGACACTACACTTTAATTATATTCTTCGAAATTGTGTATACTTGTAGCCAAGAATATGCTAATAGTGTTAGCCTTTTGCCGTCAGAAAGTATTTTGACCCACTTTTGAGATATGGTGTCCGAAAAGTAGGTCAAAATAAAAAGTTCTCCAAATTTAATATATGAGTTATGAATTAAGGGTAGAATTCTGTCAGGAATCCGAATCTGCGAACCAATTTTCGATCCGACTTCCGGTTTGGAAGTTATGGCGTGTCCGAAAAGTAGGTCAAAATAAAAAATCTCCAAATTTAACGTATGAGTTATGAATTAGGGGTAGAATTTTGTCAGGAATCCGAATCTTTGAATCGAATTTCGATCCGACTTCCGGTTCGGAAGTTATGGCGTTTTGAAATTTCGAAAGTTATGGCGTTTTGAAATTTCAGAAAATCGATCTGATGGTATCCTGATAGAAAGTCAAGAGTAGAGAAGAAAATGATCTTATCCTATCCTTCCTTTCTATCCTTTCTTCGTATCTTTTCCTTCCTATCCTTCCTATCCTATCCTTTCTTCCTATTCTATCCTATCCTTCTTTCTTATTCTATCCTATCGTTCTTTCCTATTCTATCCTATCCTACCTTCCTATTTTATTTATCCATCTATTTCTAGATGACTCAGCTTATTCTGGATGACTCGGCTTATTCTGGATGACTCGGCTAAAAAAAGTCTAGATCTGGAGTCTGAAATTGAACTTCGTTCAATTTCCAAAATCTAGTTATTATTCTTATTCTAACCCAGTTTTCTCAATAACCATAAGGTTTTCAGTAAAGTCAGTCATTTGGTCAATTTAGGTCCAGAATTTAGTTCCTTGGAAATTGGGTCAAATTTTTATCTAGGTCAAAGGTCAAGAACTAGGTCAAATCCAGTACTTTGTCACTTTTTTCGATTTTCTCGGTCGTCCTTCAATATTTTCGATCCAGTTTTTTTTCATTGTGTTCCTTATAAAAAAGTAGGAAACCTAGGGTCGATTTAGTTTTTTGATATCTCAAACCGATTTCGAGATATCAGTGTCCGAAAACGAGGTCCAAAAAAAAGTTCTCCGAATCAAATGTCGAGGATATTAGTCTTATAGGAAATTTTCTCAGGATTCCGAATCTGAAAACGAAATTTGGATCTGACTTCCAGTTCGGAAGTTATGGCGTTTTGAAAACTCAAAAATCGCTAAATTTGGTGCCCATGTTAAGTCAATGGGAAAAAATATTTTTTTGAAGTGAAAAATACGGAATATAGACTGAGTTCAGCTTCATATAATCAAAGCCTTTAAAAGAAGGGGACCTCAAAAGCCATCTAGCTTCACAATTTGGACACCGAAATGCCTAGGTCAAAATCTAGGTCAAATTCATAGATTTTCCTTATTTTTTCGATTCTGACACTACACTTTAATTATATTCTTCGAAATTGTGTATACATGTAGCCAAGAATATGCTAATAGTGTTAGCCTTTTGCCGTCAGAAAGTATTTTGACCCACTTTTGAGATATGGTGTCCGAAAAGTAGGTCAAAATAAAAAATTCTCCAAATTGAATATATGAGTTATGAATTAAGGGTACAATTTTGTCAGGAATCCGAATCTGCAAACCAAATTTCGATCCGATTTCCGGTTCGGAAGTTATGGCGTGTCCGAAAAGTAGGTCAAAATAAAAAATCTCCAAATTTAACGTATGAGTTATGAATTAGGGGTAGAATTTTGTCAGGAATCCGAATCTGCAAACCAAATTTCGATCCGACTTCCGGTTCGGAAGTGATAGCGTTTTGAAATTTCGAGAAAAATCGATCTGATGGTATCCTGATAGAAAGTCAAGAGTAGAGAAGAAAATATTGAAAAATTCATCCATCCTCCTATCTCATCCTACCCTATCCTTCCTATCTATCCTTCCTTCATATCTTTTCCTTCCTATCCTTCCTATCCTATCCTATCCTATCCTTTCTTCCTATTCTATTCTATCCTATCCTTCTTTCTTATTCTATCCTATCGTTCTTTCCTATTCTATCCTACCTTCCTATTTTATTTATCCATCTCTTTCTAGATGACTCAGCTTATTCTGGATGACTCAGCTTATTCTGGATGACTCGGCTTATTCTGGATCACTCGGCTAAAAAAAGTCTAGATCTGGAGTCTGAAATTGAACTTCGTTCAATTTCCAAAATCTAGTTATTCTTTTTATTATTCTACCCCAGTTTTCTCAATAACCATAAGGTTTTTAGTAAAGTCAGTCATTTGGTCAATTTAGGTTCAGAATCTAGTTCCTCGGAAATTGGGTCAAATTTTTATCTAGGTCAAAGGTCAAGAACTAGGTCAAATCCAGTACTTTGTCACTTTTTTCGATTTTCTCGGTCGTCCTTCAATATTTTCGATCTGGTTTTTTTTTAATTGTGTTCCTTATAAAAAAGTAGGAAATCTAGGGTCGATTTAGTTTTTTGATATCTCAAACCGATTTCGAGATATCAGTGTCCGAAAACGAGGTCCAAAAAGAAGTTATCCGAATCAAATGTCCAGGATATTAGTCTTATAGGAAAT
The DNA here is from genome assembly GCA_903813345.2 of Owenia fusiformis. Lineage (NCBI taxonomy): Eukaryota > Metazoa > Annelida > Polychaeta > Sabellida > Oweniidae > Owenia > Owenia fusiformis. The sequence goes on along the minus strand of CAIIXF020000012.1, from coordinate 7,861,979 downwards.
TTTCTCAGGATTCCAAATCTGAAAACGAAATTTGAATCAGACTTCCGGTTCGGAAGTTATGGCGTTTTGAAAGCTCAAAAATCGCTAAATTTGGAGCCCATGTTAAGTCAATGGGAAAAAAGATTTTATTTAAGTGGAAAATACGAAATATAGACTGAGTTCAGCCAAATATAATGAAAGCTTTTAAAAGAATGGGACCTCAAAAGCCATCCAGCTTTAAAATTTGGACATCAAAATGCCTAGGTCAGAATCTAGGTCAAATTCAAAGTTTTTCCTTATTTTTGCGATTCTGACACTACAGATTAATTATATTCTTCGAAATTTTGTATACATGTAGCCAAGAGTGTGCTAATAGTGTTAGCCTTTTGCCGTCAGGAAGTATTTTGCCCCACTTTTGAGATATGGTGTCCTAAAAGTAGGTCAAAATAAAAAATTCTTCAAATTTGACGTTTGAGTTATGAATTAAGTATAGAATTTTCTCAGGAATCCGAATCTGCAAACCAAATTTCAATCCGACTTCTGGTTCGGAAGTTATGACATTTTGTAAGCTCAAAAATCGCTAAATTTGGTGCCCCATGTTATGTCAATGGGAAAAAAGATTTTTTTGAAGTGTAAAATACAAGATATAGACTAATTACAGCTTAAAATAATGAAAGCCTATATAAGAAGGGAACCTCGAAGGCTACCTAATTTCAAAATTTGTACACCAAAATCCCTTGGTCAAAATCTAGGTCAAATTCATAGTTTATCCTTATTTTTGCGATTCTGACACTACACTTTAATAACATTCCTCGAAATTGTGTATACATGTAGCCAAGAGTGCTTATAGTGTTAGCATTTTGCCGTCAGAAAGTATTTTGACCCACTTTTGAGATATGGTGTCCGAAAAGTAGGTCAAAATGAAGAATCTCCAAATTTAATGTATGAGTTATGAATTAGGTGTAGAATTTTGTCAGGAATCTGAATCTGCAATTCAAATTTCTATCCGACTTCCAGTTTGGAAGTTATGGCGTGTCCAAAGTCCAAAAAGTAGGTCAAAATAAAAAGTTTCCAAATTTAACGTATGAGTTATGAATTAGGGGTAGAATTTTGTCAGGAATCCGAATCTGCAAATCAAATTTCGATCCGACTTCCGGTTCGGAAGTTATGGCGTTTTGAAATTTCAAGAAAAATCGATCTGATGGTATCCTGATAGAAAGTCAAGAATAGAGAAGAAAATATTGAAAAATGCATCCATCCTTCCTTTCTGATCCTATGCTATCCTTCCTATTCTATTCTATCCTTCTTTCCTATTCTATCCTTCCTATTCTATTCTATCCTTCCTATTCTATTCTATCCTTCCTATTCTATTCTATCCTTCTTTTCTATTCTATCCTATCGTTCCTTCCTATTCTATCGTATCCTTCCTTCCCTTTTCATCCATCGATTCATCCATCTTTTTCTGGATGACTTAGCTTATTTTGGATGACTTGGCTTATTCTGGATGACTCGGCTAAAAAAAGTCTAGATCTGGAGTCTGAAATTGAACTCATTCAATTTCCAAAATCTAGTTATTTTTCTTCCCTCGTTTTCTCCTTAACTAGAAGACATTGAGTCAAGTCCTGTATATGGTCAATTTTGGTCCAGTATCTAGTTTCTCGGAAATTGGGTCAATTTTTTATATAGGTCAAAGGTCAAGAACTAGGTCAAATCCAGTACTTTGTCACTTTTTTCAATTTTCTCAGTCGTCCTTCAATATTTTTGATCCAGGTTTTTTTCATTGTGTTCCTCATAAAAAGTAGGAAAGCTAGGGTCGATTTAGTTTTTTGATATCTCAAGCCGATTTTGAGATATGGCGTCCAGAAAGTAGGTCACACCAAAACGTGCTCCAAATTCAATGTATGAGTTATGGATTAGGGGTAGAATTTTGTCAGGAATCCGAATCTACAAACCAAATTTCGATCCGACTTCTGGTTCGGAAGTTATGGCGTTTTGAAAACTCAAAAATCACTAAATTTTGTGCCCATGTTAAGTCAATGGGAAAAAAGAATTTTTTGAAGTGAAAAATACGAAATATAGACTGAGTTCAGCTTAATTTAATGAAAGCGTTCAAAAGAAGGGGACCTCAAAAGCCATCTAGCTTCAGAATTTGGACACCAAAATTCCTAGGTCAAAATCTAGGTCAAATTCAAAGGTTTTCCTTATTTTTGCGATTCTGACACTACACTTCAATTATATTCTTCGAAATTGTGTATACATGTAGCCAAGAGTGTGCTAATAGTGTTAGCCTTTTGCCGTCAGAAAGTATTTTGACCCACTTTTGAGATATGGTGTCCAAAAAGTAGGTCAAAATAAAAATGTCTCCAAATTTAACGTATGAGTTATGAATTAGGGGAAGAATTTTGTCAGGAATCTGAATCTGCAAACCAAATTTCGATCCGACTTCCGGTTCGGAAGTAATGGCGTGTCCGAAAAGTAGGTCAAAATGAAAAGTTTCCAGATTTAACGTATGAGTTATGAATTAGGGGTAGAATTTTGTCAGGAATCCGAATCTGGAAACCAAATTTCAATTCGACTTCCGGTTCCGAAGAACTGGCGTGTCCAAAAAGTAGGTCAAAATAAAAATTCGCCAAATTTAACGTATGAGTTATGAATTAGGGGTAGAATTTTGTCAGGAATCCGAATCTTTAAATCAAATTTAGATCCGACTTCCGGTTCGGAAGTTATGGCGTTTTGAAATTTCGGAAAATCGATCTGATGGTATCCTGATAGAAAGTCAAGAGTAGAGAAGAAAATATTGAAAAATTCATTCATCCTTCCTATCTAATCCTATCCTATCCTATCCTTCCTATCTATCCTTCCTTCGTATATTTTCCTTCCTCTCCTCTCCTATCATATCCTTTCTTCCTATTCTGTTCTATCCTATCCTTCTTTCTTATTCTATCCCATCGTTCCTTTCCATTCTATCCTATCCTATCTTCCTATATTATCCATCCATCTTATTCTGGATGACTCAGCTTATTCTGGATGATTCGGCTTATTTTAGATGACTGGGCTTAAAAAAGTCTAGATCTGGAGTCTGAAATTGAACTTCGTTCAATTTCCAAAGTCTAGTTATTATTCTTTATTATTCTTTCCCAGTTTTCTCGATAACCTTAAGGCTTCCAATAAAGATCATTATTCACTCAATTTATGTTCAGTATCTAGTTCCTCGGAAATTGGGTCAAATTTTTATCTAGGTCAAAGGTCAAGAACTAGGTCAAATCTTACATTTTCAACATTCTGTCATTTATCTTCGTCGTTGTTTATCGTAACTCCTAAATCTTTTTTTCATCATGTAGCTTAGAAAAAGCCAAAGCAAAGATATGACATTAGATTTTTGATTACGCTTACCGATTTTGGAATATGGCGTCCAGAAAGTAGGTCAAAATGAAAAGTTCTCCAAATTTAATATCTGAGTTATGAATTAAGGGTAGAATTTACTCAGGAATCCGAATCTGCAAACCAAATTTCGATCCGGTTCGAAAGTTATGGCGTTTTGAAATTTCGAGAAAAATCGATCTGATGATATCCTTATGGAAAGTCAAGAGTAGCGAAGAAAATATAGAAAAAATCATCCATCCTTCCTTCCTATCCTGTCCGATCATATCCTTCCTATCTATCCTTCCTTCCTATCCTTTCCTTCCTATCATATCCTTCCCTCCTATTATATATCCTATCCTATATCTACCCTATATCCTATCCTAAATCCTATCGTATATCCTATCCAATCCTATCCTTCTTTCCTATCCTTCCTTCCTATCCTATACTATCCTGTCGTTTCTTCCTATTCTATCCTATCCTTCCTTCCTATTCTGGAAGGAGGGATAGGATAGGATAGGAAGGAAGGATAGGATAAGAAGGATAGGAAAGAGGGATAGGACTGGACGACTTGGCTTATTCTGGACGACTCGGCTATATCCATCCCACCTATCCTATTCAATCCTATCCTTCTTTCCTATCCTTCCTATCTATCTATCCTTCCTTCCCATCCCATCCTTCCTATTCTGTCCTATCTTATTCTTTCTTCGGATACTATCATATCCTATTCTATCCTTCCTATCCTATCCTATACTATCCTATCCTTTCTTCCTATTCTGTCCTATCCTATGAATTCATCCATTCATCCATCAATCCATCCATCCATCGGCTTATTCTGGATGACTCGGCTTATTCTGGATGACTCCGCCTATTCTGGATGACTTGGCTATTTTGGATGACTCGACTATAATATCCATCCCATCTATCCTATCCAATCCTATCCTTCTTTCCTATCCTTCCTATCCTATCCTTCCTTCCTATCCTATCCTACCCTTCCTATTCTGTCCTATCTTATTCTTTCTTCGGATTCTATCGTATACTATTCTATCCTTCCTATCCTATACTATCCTATCCTTCCTATGCTATCCTATCCTTCCTCCCTATTCTGTCCTATCCTTCCTATCCTATCAATTCATCCATTTATCCATCAATCCATCCATCCATCGGCTTATTATGGATGACTCGGCTTATTCTGGATGACTCAGCTTATTCTGGATGACTTGGCTTATTCTGGAATACTCGGCTATATCCATCCCACCTATTCTATCCAATCCTATCCTTCTTTCCTATCCTTCCTTTCCTATCCTATCCTTCCTATTCTGTCCTATCTTATTCTCTTTTCGGATTCTATCGTATTCTATTCTATCCTTCATACCCTATACTATCCTATCCTTTCTTCCTATTCTATCCTATCCTTCCTTCCTATTCTGTCCTATCCTTCCTCCTATCAATCCATCCATTCATCCATCAGTCCAGCCATCCATCTGCTTATTCTGGATGACTCGGCTTATGCTTGATGACTCAGCTTATTCTGGATGACTTGGCTTATTCTGGATGACTCGGCTTATTGTGGATGACTCCGCTTAAAAAGTCTAAATCTGGAGTCTGAAATTGAACTTGTTCAATTTCCAAAGTCTAGTTATATTATATTATGAAGGAAAAAAATATAATCAGCATAATATACTATATTATATAGAGATAAATATAATATAATTAGAAATAAGTGAGATCCAAATATATTATTTGTACATATAAACATTTACCAAATCCGATTATCTCAATAAGAAAATGTAGCAGGATGTTTTATTCCCAGTATAATATTATTTTTTGGAATTATTTGCGCCAATTTATATTTATTCTGTCTTTCTAAAATATTATTTGGTCATATTTATCAATCCAAACTGATGATTGCAGTTTATATAGAATTTTTTCCATTCTAAAAAATATTATTTTCTAGTATTTTCCAATCTTAGCAGAATATATCAAATTATATTGTATTATTTGGGTTCCAAAAAATATTATACTCGATTATTCTCGTCCAACTTGATGTACAATCCATCTGGTTAATTACTTAACCAAACAAAACAAAGAATGCACAGCATGGCATGGTTAATAGCATCAACCGTTCTACTGGCCTTCTCATCTCTATTACTTACACATGTCACACTTATTTTATTTTGATTGTTATATTTCTATTTGAAAAATATTAACAAATAAATGTTTAGAAGAAAGAAATTTAACTTGATTGAAATTAATGTTAACAATGGAGTAAAAGTGTGAAAAAGTCATCAATCAAAAATCAAAAAATTAACTTTCCAATGAGTTAATCGATTCAATCCAAATTTTAACACAATGTTAATCATAGATAGAGGGATTCTATACAATAAAACGAATATGAATAATTTAATTTGCAAATTTTTTTTTTTGTGGAAATTAGAACAATCGGCTCTAGATATTAATCCATTAACTCCAACAAACGGATTAACTCTCACAAACAGATTTATCAGTGAACAAAACTCATCTCATAGAAATTTTAAAAACTTATGGATTAAAGTATTACTTATATTGCTCTGAATTCAATATATGAATGTGAATGATGAAAATCTGCATGATTTTGAAAGAATTGTTGGCCAAGGGGAGGGGATCGTTATTCGTTAGGTACAGGCCTGTATTAAATGCGTAATGTTTTTAGCTTTTTAAACTTAATATGGCTGACAAACAATGGAGTGAAAATGTGAGGAAATCCATTGATTAAAAATCAACTTTCCGTTGAGTCAATCAATTTAATCCAAATTTTAACACAATGTAAATCATAACATTAGGGACATTATACAATCAATGAAAAACTGAATTTTTGAATTATTTTTTGTGAAACTTAGAACTGTTGGCTGTAGGAAATTAATCCATTGCCTCTAACAAACAGATTAGCATCAGTGTTAGCAAAACTCATATTAAAGAAATTGAATAATTGGGGATTAAAGTTTTACTTATCATATTGCTCTGACATACATGTACCGTATGCCAATATGTTATTTACATCAGTTTGTTCTACCATGCACCAATTTGCTCAAAGCATAATCATCGCTTTGTCAGATGAAACATTAAGAATAAATGTAAAATGTCCCCGCTTCTTTATTTTCATTATCAAACAACTAAATATATTGAATATGTATTTGGAAATGGAAAACAAAGAAAGGTTAATAAAACCAGCTTTAATTAAAAGAAACGGTCCAATTATAGTAGAAACAAATGTATTCCATCATGGACTAATCCGTTGTTTATATCCCTGGTTTACATGTATATCTCAGATATTATATGGATGACAAAAAACACATGAATTGTGAAATGTGAGAGAATACAAGTTTTAATTTTGTTTTAGCATGGACCACTTGTTTCAGTTAATCTAATGCACATTTCCTAATTTATTATCAGTGATTTGCCAGAAGAAATCGGAGCAATACATCCAACCCGGACATCCAATATATTACAGGCTCGTAATAAGTTTTAGCCCAGTGGATCAATTTTCAAAACAAACCAAGGGGTCCCAATTGATAATTTTGGCCCCAAATCACTTAACAGTGCTCAGATTGGTAAAAAATGTAGGATTTTGAAAGAATTTTGGCAAGGGGAAGGGGATTTACTTGAACCCAACGACCCCCCCCCCCTCCCTGGCCATGGACCAATACCAAATTCATAATGTATTGATATATAGCAGTTTCGTGTCATAAATGTTTTGTGTTGTTTGTGAAGTGATTAAAGGTGTTTGTGTAAGAGGGGGCTTTTAGTGTTGTTTGTTGTAAACTTAATTTGACAGAGAAACCATTGAGTTAAATAGTGAGGAAACCCAATGGGGTAAAAATGTGAGGAAACCCATTGATTAAAAATTAACTTTCTGTTAAATGGATGAATTAAATCCAAATTTTAACACAATGTTAATCATAGCATAAGGGACATTATACAATCAAATAAATATGAAAAACTAAATTTGCAATTTATTTTTCAGTTGAAATTAGAATCAAGTGCTGTAGAAATTAATCTCTTAACTCTAACAAACAGATTATTTATCAGTGTGAACAAAACTCAAATCATGGAAATTGAATAATTAGGGATTAAAGCTTGTTGCTCTGGAATGTCAATACATGTATGTGAATGGTGAAAAACTACATGATTTTGAAAGTATTGTTGGCCACGGGGAGGGGGGGGGGGTGTCCTTGGCTAAGGGTCTGTATAAAATGCGTAATGTGTTTATTGAATATTGAGCAGTTCCGTGTCATGACTGTTTTTCCGGTTGGCAAAGTGAATACAGGTGGTTGTTTGTACCTGTGTAAGAAGGGATCGATTTAAATGTTGTTTGCTATAAACTTAATGTGACAGAGAAACAATGGAATAGTGAGGAAAACCAATTAATTAAGAATTCAAAAATTTACAATGAATTAATTGATTGAATCAAAAATTTAACACAATGCTAGTCATAACATTATATAATCAAATACGTATGTAAAAACTTATTTTGCAAACTATTTTTGTGGAATTACATGTAAGAGCCATCAGCTGTAGAGATTAATCCATTAACCCTAACAAATGGATTAATTATCAGTATGAATGAAACTCATTTCATAGGAATTGAATAATTAGGGATTAACGGCTTGAAAATAACAGTGTATAATCGGTTTTTGATTGCAAATGCCAACATATTATTTGCTCCTGACAGGAATATTATTCTATATTATATGGTATTATATGTTGTTCTCTTTAAATAATACACAAATAATATTATTAAATCAAAAATAATTCTTAGAAATATGTATTATATTTTTTCCGCTATAATAAAAAAATAACTGCCTATTATACAGGAAAAAATATTCCCTACAATTCTCTCTTAATGCAACTTATTTAGCAGTATATTAAACATTTTATTCTATATTATTTTAACTATTTTACCAAGTGTATAATGTACAATGTAATTCAAAGTTTCAAAGTGTAATATAGTCAAGCATGTGCAGTGGATGCAGAGAGATCTTCATTGAGCAAAAACTGGTATATATAGTCCATGGTATGACTTCCGAATATGAAGGATCCGTAGAACACTATAGCGCAGCAACATTTGAAGCAATATTTATGGAGGTGCATATGTCTTGATTCTTTTAAAATACCATTTGCTGAAAAAACTTCCGTCTTTCGGGTTGAAATTTTCTTTCATGGGGTCAAAAAACGTAAATATTTTGATTCGAACTTTTATACATTTTATAAGACACCTACCGTTATTCTAAGCATACGAACAAAAAATAAGATTATCATTATATAATAATATACTATAATTTTACTGTAGATGTCGGTGTTTAATAAGTGTAAATACCCAAGTGTATTTTTCAGATTTTGTTTGATTTTGCAAATATGAACCAAGCAGATTCAACAAAATTGTGTGGAATATTAAGGTAATTTATGATTGTGAATACGTTAGTTTTCTTACCATTTTTTATTACCAGAATTTTTCCATATAATCGCAAGGGGTCAAATAACAAATTATTGATCATGTTTTAAAAAAAATAATACAATAACAAGGGAATATTTATATCTAATGAAATATTACAGAGGTATTGTAATGTTCATATATTCCGAGGGCATGTCTAATAATCAATTAGAGTCACATGTAATTGAACGCCTTACAATTCTTCCTCGGCGTTACTGCTGGGTACCATCAAGTTTTTGATGGTTGTTTCTTTTTTGACCTTACCGCTGGATAATCAAATTTTAGGAAGATAATGATAACAATTTTTCTCAATTATTCATGAATTCGGCCAAGCCTTGATGGTTGTTTTATAAGCAACTGAGCTATATCTAACTACGAGAAATATAATTTTAGCTGTAGTCCTAATTAGACAAGGAAGGGCAATAGGCCCTCCTTTATTGATAATGTTCACCGCTGAATAAAACCCCATATCTCTTGAGACCATTTTGTGAAAAACTAGCATAATTTAAGCAATTGTCATTCTAATATAAAAGTGACTCATGTGTAGCATTTATCTTATTAATACCCGAGAAACAATACAAAACGTCGATACACTAATTTTTTGGTATTGATAAAAAATGACCTCAAACTTATAGCTTAGAAACCTAAATCATATATTTAAAATCATTTTGTATTATTTTCTGTTGCATTGTGTACTCCAAATTGTGAAAAATTGGGATTTTATTTTTTGGTAAATTTTTGACCTCTGTTAATGGCAGGCATAATACAGCCTAAAAGCCGGAAGTATATTAAACGGTTATAATAAAAATTATTAAAGAACATATGTAGGTATGTTAATGTTAAGTCAAATATCACTGCAATATAGTGTGCTACCAACTTCTTTATTAGACGTCCTAGAGATTTCATACCGTGGACTATTGTGGATGTATGTATATCTTTATTGCCCTTTATGAAAAGGAGTTACATTACATTTATACAGTGTACAATGAAAATAATGCTGATATAACATTAATGTTAAATGAACATAGAATATAAATATATACAATATATAAAACACACTTTACACGTTAGTTGAGTGCTAACCATCTTCCCTAAGGTCGATGTAAGCATCTCATCTAATGAACCACAGACGATATAAGATGCTACCGTTACCTCATCGTCCAATTACAACCCTTAATGAGATCATTTTGTGCAGAGACCATAATTGAAAATGTAAAAAAGGTTAGTTCAAGAAAGGTTAAGTATGTAAATACAATTTTATACATTATATAATACACTTATCACATTAGTTGAGTGCAGACCATCTTCCCAAAGGTTGATGTAAGCATCTCATCCAATGAACCACAGACGATATAAGATGCTACCGCTACCTCATCGTCCAATTACAACCCTTAATGAGATCATTTTGTGCAGAGATCATAATTGAAAAAGTAAAAAAGGTTAAGTATGGGCCAGTGATGTTTGCCAATCAAATATTGTAATCAGTACAAAGAGGCTTCCTCGGTTCTTTGGAGGTTCAGTAATATAGATCACAATTAATGTCTTCATTTAAATGTGAAAATCTTAAATTCGCAAGACAAATATTTGGCCAAAATATAAACCACCCGAAGGTTTACTAACTGCCCATTAAATGCTTAATTTCCAATATATCATTCTTAAACTGCACAAACAATCTCGAGATACTCCATTCTTTCAGAAAAATATCATTTTGTCCCAAAAATCATTGAACCATGACCCTATTAGGGTTTACTCCACAGAGGGCGCTGGTGAAAAGGTAGAAGACAAAAAAATCTAAATTCAAAATCGAGTTGATGGTAGATTGAAATCAATATTTATCAGTGACATCGCCAGTGTAAATGAACAGACTTTATATTTTATTTTGTTTATCTTGTGTATATATATTTTTGGAAAAAGTAGGACGAAATGATTCGTTTTACTTCAAATATTTGACTTTTTGTGATGGTGGTCTTGAGTTTGAAATATATTGAAAATCGTTCAAAATTCAGATAGATGGCGTAAAAAGCGGTCATATCTTTTTATTTCAATGGCCTTTCTATGTAAAAACATTTTCAATTTTAAGGGGGACATATGGAGCCATATCGTGGTATATTGGGTTTTGTACCGAATTAAAATCCTCGTTTTTTCATAATTATTCCGAAGATTCCAATGCTTCCCCATGAAATTGTATAAGAGCATTTGTCTGTTGAATTAACCCTACTTTGGGGTCACTTAATTTTTTTGGAAAATGAAATGTCGTTAATATTCTTAATATGTAGGATCAAATTATAGATAAATATGTATATTTTCAAGAAATATCAATAGAAAGCATTCAAGATTACTGATATAAGTATATTTTGTGAATTTTTTATCAGTCTCAGAAAATGTATCCAGAATGTATAAACCCAACTTGGCAGATGTCCCATTGTTTGATTGTGTCACTCTAAACACTCATTGGATTAATATTTTGTACACATAAATAGTCATATTTCAATAGTCACTGAGTAGGAATTAGTTATGTTTGCAATTGTGTTGACCTACTTAGAGAGGAAGGTCATGATAAACGCTTGCTTTGTTCATATGACGCCCGGTTCTTACGAACAAAGTTATATATAGTAAGGGAATAATGTACTTCTTAGGTACTTCTTGAGATATGTAAAAATCTAGGTAAGGACCAGGCGTTGTGCACAAATGGAAATTTTCTGCAATTTTCAGCATGAAATAAAATTAGGTCAGCCATTTTGAAAATCCTTAGATACTGCAAGTCACAATCAGTAGGCGGGAAAACGACATTTGCTTATAAAATGCCCAACGCAAAGGGAACTGTACGAGTGAACTGCAATCTCCCAGTGCCCCCTGTATGGAGACAGAGGGTTACATCTAAATTGTAGTGGACTCCCTTGAGATCAAGCCATACAATCTAAACGATACACTGACGACCATCTTCAAGGAGATGGGAAATATACCAATATTGTTAAAAATGAAACACATGGCTTATTTGTGTGAAAGCCCAGTAATCGGTTTGTGTCCTCTAAATTTCATTATACATGGGTGGAGTTAGTACAACCCAGATCCAGATGTATGTAATAGTATTGATACAATCACTGGATGGCGTTGTTCATGCCCAGTTGGGAGTAGGGTTGTAGGCACAAGGGGTATAAAAACAAAAAGAAATGCACGACGTTTGACATTTTAAACCAAAAGATATGTCTGAAATGTTGTCACCTGAAGAAGATGATGATAGCACATAAAATCCCTTATTATAACGAACATATGAATGTGCTCATCAACAGTTATGTAAAGTCCAGAGTAATTTTTTAGAAATTGTTATATTTTATGTGTTTTCAAATGTTGCTCTTTGTGCTTCTCACTGTGATATGAAATAATAAATTCAGTATTTTACTGCCACTTTAAAACAAACCGTATATGAGCAATTGATCTCAAAGAAGCAGATAAATATATCGGGTGTCCCAAAAAACATCCCGCTTTTTGAGCTCTTATAATTCTGCAAGATAGCAGATTTTCATCTGATAACTTAATATAGCTTTAGCTGTTGACTTTGGCTTTGTCAGTATTAATGAAATAAATGTCCGTCTTCCCCTTTCAGGATACTCCTGCATAAACCATTTTTGAAAAAAGTGAAGTTTCATGGTAAAGACGTGATGGCTGAATTTGACATTTACGCTTTCCATACACCCGATCATTTTGACGAATTTTGGGCACTTCAAGAGAAAAGTCCTTCTCATCAGTGAAAATGATCTTCTTGACATCTGCGGCTGAATAATGATCATATAAATCGCAACATCTTGTTTTTCTTTTTCCTTTAACATATAAGTGAGTTGTCGATCTTTTGCTGTACCAACTTTTTATCTTATGCTGTTTGACTTTAAAATTGCATTTGGCGATGCTCATCAATCTACATTATAAGGTGAAATAATTGAGTTGTCCTCCGATATTACATTTCTTGCTATGCTATCTTGTATTTGGCGATACTTACATAATGTACATCTGATTAATTTAGTATTTAATAGCTTATAGATAATATCCTTATCTTACTCCCTAATAAATTTCAAAGAAATTGGTTTATATCTTGCAGAGTTATAAGAGCTCAAAAAGCAGGACGTTTTTTTGGGACACCCAATATAATTGATTGATATGCATTTTTGAATTGTTAACTCATTGTAGCACACAATGCTACCATGATTTGGCCGTGTCACTTACTTGCGTTCGTTCCATTTCCAAGGTTCAAATTCATATGTTCTTGCATTGTTATTCAATCACATACTTTTGTATCTCCTTCATGGCAATCGTCACTTCCATTACATTATGGAATCCAGTTGTTCTAGCACCATCCACATTATGGCGCTTCAAACGCGTGAGCCATCCACATTATGGCGCAATCGCTCACGCACCATTCACATTATGTGGCTTTCAGACTCGATCGCCATCTACATTATGGCGCTCCCAGACTCCAGCACCATTCACATTATGGGGCTTTACGAACCAAGCACCATTCACATTATGGGGCTATACAGACCTAAGAACCGTCCACATTATGGAGCTTTCAGACTAATGCGGCACCATCCACATTATGGTGCTTTCAAATATAGCACCATCCACATTATGGGGCTACTGATTTTCATTTGCCTTGAAGGAGAATTCAACTTTCATTCACAAGTCGCAAACAACGCGACTTCATACGCAAGATAGTGTCACAGTCAAATCATGAGATGCCCAGATCCCAACTTGTTTGTTTATACTTATGTTAAGAGAAAAATATTATTATAATATACATACATATACCAGGTCGTTCAATAAGTTCACGGAAAAATGCTCTCATTTCAAAGATTTTTGATATTTTCTCATGAAATTTTCACACAATGAATAAAAAATACTTTCTGATTGAATATTAAAATATCAGCATCTCTTATTTGATTGGTCAAAAATAAGGGTTACTATGGTAACTTGACTTTTGGGTATGCGGGGCACTTTTTACGTCACATTATTCATTAGAAAAACAACAGAATAGTAGGCAGTTTATGAGTATATCACATGAATTTCTTCTCCGCTTTCTACTTGTACATGAAATTACTTAATGCAATAGTTACAACTGTTGTCCCATAAGGTTTCAGAAATATTCTCCCTCATGTTTAATGCACAGTCGCTTGCATTCAGCCCATTGACGATACAGTGCTCTGAAGCCATCTGAAAAACTTGCTTAAAAGGCAATCTTGACTGCAGTCGAAAGTTGTTTCATTGTTCCATAAAGTGCACCTCTTTGCTGATCCTTCATCCTAGTGAAAACAGCAAAATCAAGGATTGTCTCATCTGGAGATTATGTAACTTGGGGCAGCTTTGCCATCTATTTTGCCAATTAATTGAGATGGTTTCTTGCACAATATTAGCAGTGTGATCGGCTGCATTATTACTATGGAAAAATTTAGAGTTTGGCTGGTGGTTAAGTTTTAATCAACTTTCCATAGCATATACTATACTCTTTGTTGATTTTCTGGTCCACTGGTACAGCATTGACTAGCACGATTTCAGAAATGTTCGTGATAACAATGATCATCAATTTTCCCTCAGAACACTTGTAATATAAATAAGAACAAATAAAAGATAGGGATCCTTCATTTGCACATATTGATAGATATTTGTAATGGTAAATTGTGTGACGTAAAAAGTGCCCCGCCTACCCAAAAGTCAAGTTACCATAGTAACCCTTATTTTTGACCAATCAAATTTGAGATGCTGATATTTTAGGAATCAATCAGAAAGTATTTTTTGCACATTGTGTGAAAAATTTATGGGAAAATATCAAGAATCTTTGAAATGAGAGCATTTTTCCGTGAACTTATTGAACGACCTGGTATATTTGTTTGTTTCCTATAAATATATAATTGATTGATATGCATTTTTGAATTGTTAATTTCTTCAGGTGTTTTTAATGTTGCCCCTTGTTCTTTCTCATTGTGATGTTAATTAAAATAACTCAATATTATTTTCTGACATAGTCTTGCAAACTGTTTTGCAATAAAGTATAAAGAAGATCATCATTCAATATTTTGTTTGCCTTTTTGAAATGATGTCATTGCAATCGTTTTAATCACCGTATATCATTCAGATTGTTTAATATTCACGATTAGTACATAAAATTGCAATGTATTAAAATGAAGCAACAGATGTTTAGGCTAACGAAATCATGAATATATCGATGATCTTTTACATACAAATGCTCCGCTAGGTATGTAATAGAGTAAAATATAACCATTCCAAACTAGTTATAATACACTTAGAGCAGGCCTACCAAGGTGGAAATAATTAAAAACAGTTCATTCAATGTTGATCTCACGAGATTGATGAAACTTAAATAGAGGAAACGTGTTTAAATAACAATCTCATTCGGGTAAAAAAAGATAGTAAAACTTAAAGTTTGATCGGCCATAATGTATTTAATTACAAAAGATACCTGTCAAACTAAAGTACATTGTCTTCCTTAAATACAGTGTATGATATGTTATCATACGTATTTGGTATGTCAACATATTAAATCAGTACTTAAAGCAGCAAGGATACACCTTCTGTTCTTTGTTATTAATTAAAAATTGACACTTTCACGAAATAATGATCTGTTTTTCATGTTGTAATGAACGAGTTTGAAGAACATTTTGTTGGATGAGCACAGCGTAAATCTTTATCAATATAAGATATCGATATACTTGCAGCGAGTGCTTTGTTACATTTTCAGGCTAGAGAAAATTGTAAAATGCAAGCCCAATACCCTGTTTAAGAACCTCTATTCTTACCATCGAAAATAGATTCTAGCAATACTATCCCATATGAATATATCCTCGTGTGTATGCGGATTTCAGCAAGGGTATATTGACCTAACGAGCATGTGAATGCAACTGACTTGAAAGCTACGTTATGTATGTCATGATGAGGATAGATACAAAATCCTCATTATCTCTGAAGTACTCAAGTTGATCGAGTCACAACAAATATATATTTTTTTGTGGGGGAGTGTTGGAAGAACCAAATATCAATGGTAGTAATAGGGGTTCTTAAACTTTTTGCTTAACTAATGCCTTTTGGTGTGCTTTCATATCTATTTGAACAATTTTGAATGTAAGCCTTTTTGATAAGAAATCATTCATCTTATATTCTTCAAATGTACCAGTTTAGAAACAAAAGCTTGGATTTTTGTTTCTGGACATGCTCACTTTGACAATGATCACAAATATTCAAAGCCCAATGACTCTAAATGTTTAATATAGCATTGGATATATGCTGTTTAATCAGCTGAAGCTACTACACTATTAACAGAAAGTGACAAGTTGTCATCATTTATATCATACTATTCAATAGAGCATTGGATAGATGCTGTTTAATCAGCTGAAGCTACACTATTAGCAGATAGTGACACGTTGTTATCATCATACTATTCAATACAGCATTGGATAGATGCTGTTTAATCAGCTGAAGCTACACTATTAACAGATAGTGACACGCTGTCATCATTTATATCATACTATTCAATAGAGCATTGGATAGATGCTGTTTAATCATCTGAAGCGACACTATTAACAGATAAAGACACGCTGTCGTCATTTATATCATACTATTCAATAGAGCATTGGATAGATGCTGTTTAATCAGCTGAAGCTACACTATTAACAGATAGTGACACGTTGTCATCATTTATATCATACTATTCAATAGAGCATTGGATAGATGCTGTTCAATCATCTGAAGCTACTACACTATTAACAGATAGTGACACGTTGTTATCATTTATATCATACTATTCAATAGAGCATTGGATAGATGCTGTTTAATCATCTGAAGCTACACTATTAACAGATAGTGACACGTTGTCATCATTTATATCATACTATTCGATAGAACATTCGATAGAAGCTGTTTGATCAGCTGAAGCTACACTATTAACAGATGGTGACACGCTGTCATCATTTATATCATACTATTCGATAGAGCATTCGATAGAAGCTGTTTGATCAGCTGAAGCTACACTATTAACAGATGTTGACACGTTGTCATCATTTATATCCTACTATTCGATAGAACATTCGATAGAAACTGTTTGATCAGCTGAAGCTACACTATTAACAGATAATGACACGTTGTCATCATTTATATCATACTTTTCAATAGAGCATTGGATAGATGCTGTTTAATCAGCTGAAGCTACACTATTAACAGATAAAGACACGCTGTCATCATTTATATCATACTATTCGATAGAACATTCGATAGAAGCTGTTTGATCAGCTTAAGCTACACTATTAACAGATGGTGACACGTTGTCATCATTTATATCCTACTATTCGATAGAGCATTGGATAGATGATGTTTAATCAGCTAAAGCTACACTATTAACAGATAGTGACGCGTTGTCATCATTTATATCCTACTATTCGATAGAGCATTGGATAGATGATGTTTAATCAGCTGAAGCTACACTATTAACAGATAAAGACACGCTGTCATCATTTATATCATACTATTCGATAGAACATTCGATAGAAGCTGTTTAATCAGCTGAAGCTACACTATTAACAGATAGTGACACGTTGTCATCATTTATATCATACTATTCAATAGAGCATTGGATAGATGCTGTTTAATCAGCTGAAGCTACACTATTAACAGATGGTGACACGTTGTCATCATTTATATCATACTATTCAATAGAGCATTGGATAGATGCTGTTTAATCAGCTAGCTGAAGCTACACTATTAACAAATGGTGACACGTTGTCATCCTTTATATCATACTATTCAATAGAGCATTGGATAGATGCTGTTTAATCAGCTGAAGCTACACTATTAACAGATAAAGACACGCTGTCATCATTTATATCATACTATTCAATAGAGCATTGGATAGATGCTGTTTGATCATCTGAAGCTACACTATTATCAGATAAAGACACGCTGTCATCATTTATATCATACTATTCAATAGAGCATTGGATAGATGCTGTTTAATCAGCTGAAGCTACACTATTAACAGATAAAGACACGCTGTCATCATTTATATCATACTATTCAATAGAGCATTGGATAGATGCTGTTTAATCATCTGAAGCTACACTATTAACAGATAAAGACACGCTGTCATCATTTATATCATACTATTCAATAGAGCATTGGATAGATGCTGTTTAATCAGCTGAAGCTACACTATTAACAGATAGTGACACGTTGTCATCATTTATATCATACTATTCAATAGAGCATTGGATAGATGCTGTTCAATCATCTGAAGCTACTACACTATTAACATATAGTGACACGTTGTCATCATTTATATCATACTATTCATTAGAGCATTGGATAGATGCTGTTTAATCATCTGAAGCTACACTATTAACAGATAAAGACACGCTGTCATCATTTATATCATACTATTCAATAGAGCATTGGATAGATGCTGTTTAATCAGCTGAAGCTACACTATTAACAGATAGTGACACGTTGTCATCATTTATATCATACTATTCAATAGAGCATTGGATAGATGCTGTTTAATCAGCTGAAGCTACACTATTAACAGATAGTGACACGTTGTCATCATTTATATCATACTATTCAATAGAGCATTGGATAGATGCTGTTTAATCAGCTGAAGCTACACTATTAACAGATAAAGACACTCTGTCATCATTTATATCATACTATTCAATAGATCATTGGATAGATGCTGTTTAATCAGCTAGCTGAAGCTACACTATTAACAAATGGTGACACGTTGTCATCCTTTATATCATACTATTCAATAGAGCATTGGATAGATGCTGTTTAATCAAGTTGTGACACGTTGTCATCATTTATATCATACTATTCAATAGAGCATTGGATAGATGCTGTTTAATCAGCTGAAGCTACACTATTAACAGAAAGTGACACGCTGTCATCATTTATATCATACTATTCAATAGAGCATTGGATAGATGCTGTTTAATCAGCTGAAGCTACACTATTAACAGATAAAGACACTCTGTCATCATTTATATCATACTATTCAATAGAGCATTGGATAGATGCTGTTTAATCAGCTGAAGCTACACTATTAACAGATAGTGACACGTTGTCATCATTTATATCATACTATTCAATAGAGCATTGGATAGATGCTGTTTAATCAGCTGAAGCTACACTATTAACAGATAAAGACACGCTGTCACCATCTATATCATACTATTCAATAGAGCATTGGATAGATGCTGTTTAATCAGCTGAAGCTACACTATTAACAGATAGTGACACGGTGTCATCATTTATATCATACTATTCAATAGATCATGTGATAGATGCTGTTTAATCAGCTAGCTGAAGCTACACTATTAACAAATGGTGACACGTTGTCATCCTTTATGTCATACTATTCAATAGAGCATTGGATAGATGCTGTTTAATCAGCTGAAGCTACACTATTAACAGATAAAGACACGCTGTCATCATTTATATCATACTATTCAATAGAGCATTGGATAGATGCTGTTTAATCATCTGAAGCTACACTATTATCAGATAAAGACACGCTGTCATCATTTATATCATACTATTCAATAGAGCATTGGATAGATGCTGTTTAATCAGCTGAAGCTACACTATTAACAGATAAAGACACGCTGTCATCATTTATATCATACTATTCAATAGAGCATTGGATAGATGCTGTTTAATCATCTGAAGCTACACTATTAACAGATAAAGACACGCTGTCATCATTTATATCATACTTTTCAATAGAGCATTGGATAGATGCTGTTTAATCAGCTGAAGCTACACTATTAACAGATAGTGACACGTTGTCATCATTTATATCATACTATTCAATAGAGCATTGGATAGATGCTGTTCAATCATCTGAAGCTACTACACTATTAACATATGGTGACACGTTGTCATCATTTATATCATACTATTCAATAGAGCATTGAATAGATGCTGTTTAATCATCTGAAGCTACACTATTAACAGATAAAGACACGCTGTCATCATTTATATCATACTATTCAATAGAGCATTGGATAGATGCTGTTTAATCAGCTGAAGCTACACTATTAACAGATAGTGACACGTTGTCATCATTTATATCATACTATTCAATAGAGCATTGGATAGATGCTGTTTAATCAGCTGAAGCTACACTATTAACAGATAAAGACACTCTGTCATCATTTATATCATACTATTCAATAGAGCATTGGATAGATGCTGTTTAATCAGCTGAAGCTACACTATTAACAGATAGTGACACGCTGTCATCATTTATATCATACTATTCAATAGATCATTGGATAGATGCTGTTTAATCAGCTAGCTGAAGCTACACTATTAACAAATGGTGACACGTTGTCATCCTTTATATCATACTATTCAATAGAGCATTAGATAGATGCTGTTTAATCACGTTGTGACACGTTGTCATCATTTATATCATACTATTCAATAGAGCATTGGATAGATGCTGTTTAATCAGCTGAAGCTACACTATTAACAGAAAGTGACACGCTGTCATCATTTATATCATACTATTCAATAGAGCATTGGATAGATGCTGTTTAATCAGCTAAAGCTACACTATTAACAGATAAAGACACGCTGTCATCATTTATATCATACAATTCAATAGAGCATTGGATAGATGCTGTTTAATCAGCTGAAGCTACACTATTAACAGATAAAGACACGCTGTCATCATTTATATCATACTATTCAATAGAGCATTGGATAGATGCTGTTTAATCAGCTGAAGCTACACTATTAACAGATAAAGACACGCTGTCACCATCTATATCATACTATTCAATAGAGCATTGGAAAGATGCTGTTTAATCAGCTGAAGCTACACTATTAACAGATAGTGACACGTTGTCATCATTTATATCATACTATTCAATAGAGCATTGGATAGATGCTGTTTAATCAGCTGAAGCTACACTATTAACATATAGTGACACGTTGTCATCATTTATATCATACTATTCAATAGAGCATTGGATAGATGCTGTTTAATCAGCTGAAGCTACACTATTAACAGATAAAGACACTCTGTCATCATTTATATCATACTATTCAATAGAGCATTGGATAGATGCTGTTTAATCAGCTGAAGCTACACTATTAACAGATAGTGACACGCTGTCATCATTTATATCATACTATTCAATAGATCATTGGATAGATGCTGTTTAATCAGCTAGCTGAAGCTACACTATTATCAGATAAAGACACGCTGTCATCATTTATATCATACTATTCAATAGAGCATTGGATAGATGCTGTTTAATCAGTTATAGCTAGAGCTGAAGCTACATTATTAACAGATAAAGACACGCTGTCATCATTTATATCATACTATTCAATAGATCATTGGAAAGATGCTGTTTAATCAGCTAGCTGAAGCTACACTATTAACAAATGGTGACACGTTGTCATCCTTTATATCATACTATTCAATAGAGCATTGGATAGATGCTGTTTAATCAGCTGAAGCTACATTATTAACAGATAGTGAGGCACTATTAACAGCGTTTTGAAGTACAAATGTCTTTGGAGCAGGTGTCCAAGGCATCATGTCTTTCAACGTACAAACTACAGGAGTTTTAGGGTCTCTTCTTTTCTGAAAAATGAACACACAAGAACACACAAATGAACACACAAGTTTAGTATTTTCCAAACTTTAGCAATTAATTTTGATTCCGTTTTTTTAACACCCCGTAGTAAAGAATACCACGTTTGGTGCAAAATTCGAGGTGATCGGGGGTTTAGTTACTAAATTAGGATGGTGGAAACTTGGATTTTTTATTTTAGAAAGGAGTGGTATCGATATGGTGAACTTTTGAACACACGTTTCTCTTAAACCATTCATCCAAAAATTCTTAAAATTTCAAACATCGTCAATTTAATGGTTTGATCTTTTGATTGGTAGTAATATGATTTGAAAAAAATATATATACTAGAAATGCTATTTTGTTCCAACACGGTTAGGAAAGACATTTTATTTTATTCTAAAGAATTGGTAGAAATGAACAAAAAACCAATTGCAATAGAAAACAAAAAATATTAACAAAAACAGTTATATAAAAGATGTAAATAAATTTCGCATTAAATTGTTGTCAATCAGTGAACCTTACAGAAAGGACCGTGTTTTTACAAAATGTTTTCAATAATTGGTTTAAGAGAAAAACATTGTTGAATTCAGTTCACCATATCGATGCCTATCCTTTCTTGAAAACTACACCATTTCTATGTTTCATAAAGTTTTTCATAAGTTGGTTCTATATATACTCCTCAAACTAAGTTTTTCCTCATAGGTTTACATCTTAAACCTCATGTATCTTTGAACTTTATTTTCTAAGCCCGAATGAAAGAAAAACTGATAATGTAAATGGATATGTAACTTGACTCTATTCTCTATATTTCAGGAAATGTTCAATCGATCTATTTCAGTCAAAAATTGATATCAAAGTTGAGGATTTAAAAAAAAATTGCAGAACCCATGTTAACCAATGGGAAATGGTGAGCTAGGGGCAAATCAGATTTTTGGATATGTATTCGGTAAAAGATTTATCAAAATAATTTCTGAGTAGACAATTGAATTGTTTTACTTTGTGCATGCTTTTTGTCAAGGTTGTTTTGTGAGAATTACGGATATAGAGCATCAACGATTTTTGACAACTCATGTTGACCCCCTGTGTTATTTCAATGAGAGGTTTTATGAGAAATGATTTGGACTTTTGAGACTCATAATAACTTTGTAAAACCTGGAGAAACAAATTAATTTTTTGTTGTAGACAAGTTAGCAAATTTAATTGTCCATTTACATTCCATTTTGAGAGCAACTGAATTGATAGATATTTTCTCATATGACTTTTGGCAACCCAACTATTTCCCATTGGATTACATGGGTTCTACTATTTTTTTTATTTTTCTCAATTTGACATCATTTTTTGACATATTGTAACGGAGATATTGAATTGAAAATTATATAGAATTGAAAAGATATAGAGAATAGAGTTAAGGTGCATATCCATTTACATTATCAGCTTTTCTTCAAACAGACATGGGGTTTAACATGTAAACGAAGAAAAAGACTGGTCCTTAGCTTTTTATCGTACCTGAACAAGAGGTACGATATTGTAGTCAGCTTGACGGGCGGCGGGCGGGCGGGCGGCGGCTTTTCAGCTTGTCTACAGGTTTCCAGCCAAACCATTTGAGGGATTCATCTGAAATTTTCAGGGATATTTCTACATATCAACGTCAAGAACTGATTAGTTTTTGGGCATTCTAGGTAAATTTTAAAGGTGGCCATTTTGGATTTTCCGTCCTAAAATCTTCACTCTCAAGACTTGTCTACAGGTTTTCAGCCAAACCATTTGAGGGATTCATCTGAAATTTTCAGGAATGTTTCTACATATCAACGTCAAGAATTGATGAGTTTTTGGGCATTCTGGGTAAATGTTAAGGTGGCCATTTTGGATTTCCGTCCTAAAATCTTCACTTTTAAGACTTGTCTACAGGTTTCCAGCCAAACCTTTTGAGGGATTCATCTGAAATTTTCAGGGATGTTCTTACATATCAACGTCAAGAACTGATTGGTTTTTAAGCTTTTTGGGTAAATTTTAAGGTGGTCATTTTGGATTTTCCGTCCTAAAATCTTCACTTTCAAGACTTGTCTACAGGTTTCCAGCCAAACCATTTGAGGGATTCATCTGAAATTTTCAGGGATGTTTCTACGTATCAATGTCAAGAACTGATTAGTTTTTGGCCATTGTGAGTAAATTTTAAGTTAGCCATTTTGGATTTTCCGTCCTAAAATCTGCACTTTCAAGACTTGTCTACAGGTTTCAAGCCAAACCATTTGAGGGATTCATCTGAAATTTTCCGTGATGTTTCTACGTATCAATGTCAATAACTGATTAGTTTTTGGCCATTGTGAGTAAATTTTAAGGTGGCCATTTTGGATTTTCCGTCCTAAAATCTTCACTTTCAAGACTTGTCTACAGATTTTCAGCCAAACCATTTGAGGGATTCATCTGAAATTTTTAGGGATATTTCTACATATCAACGTCAAGAACTGATTAGTTTTTGGGCATTCTAGGTAAATTTTAAGGTGGCCATTTTGGATTTACCGTCCTAAAATCTTCACTCTCAAGACTTGTCTACAGGTTTCCAGCCAAACCATTTGAGGGATTCATCTGAAATTTTCAGGAATGTTTCTACATATCAACGTCAAGAATTGATTAGTTTTTGGGCATTCTGGGTAAATGTTAAGGTGGCCATTTTGGATTTCCGTCCTAAAATCTTCACTTTCAAGACTTGTCTACAGGTTTCCAGCCAAACCTTTTGAGGGATTCATTTGAAATTTTCAGAGATGTTTTTACATATCAACGTCAAGAACTGATTGGTTTTTAAGCATTCTGGGTAATTTTTAAGGTGGTCATTTTGGATTTTCCGTCCTAAAATCTTCACTTTCAAGACTTGTCTACAGGTTTCCAGCCAAACCATTTGAGGGATTCATCTGAAATTTTCAGGGATGTTTCTACGTATCAATGTTAAGAACTGATTAGTTTTTGGCCATTGTGAGTAAATTTTAAGTTAGCCATTTTGGATTTTCCGTTCTAAAATCTGCACTTTCAAGACTTGTCTAGATCTACAGGTTTCAAGCCAAACCATTTGAGGGATTCATCTGAAATTTTCAGGGATGTTTCTACGTATCAATGTCAAGAACTGATTAGTTTTTGGCCATTGTGAGTAAATTTTAAGGTGGCCATTTTGGATTTTCCGTCCTAAAATCTTCACTTTCAAGACTTGTCTACAGATTTTCAGCCAAACCATTTGAGGGATTCATCTGAAATTTTCAGGGATCTTTCTATGTATTAAAGTTTAGAACTGATTCGTTTTTGGGCATTCTGGGTAAATGTTAAGGCTGCCATTTTAGATTTTCCGTCCTAAAATATTGTCTATCGAGGCTTGTCTACAGGTTTCCAGCCAAACCGTTCAAATTTTTACATATGTTACACAGTGATAAGTTCTAGAACTGAGACCACAATGCTGTGTTTTAGGTACGATATTGTTCACGTCTGTGCCTTGTTGAGGAGTATATTTACTCGCTCACTGATCAACATACGCTTAATATGTATAGCCTGTTTATTGAATCATCGGTATAATTAAATTCACATCGATATCAGGCGTGCTAGAAAAAAATATAACAGAGGAGTTATATAAAGGATTTAATAAAACACCATATAGAAACATGTGCCTTGAGTTTTATGTTACTGGGCATGGTGTTTAAGATATGTTTAACGCCAGTGTATGATTACAATAGCAAAGTGTCTTTATGTATATTTGGATTGAGAATGAAGCATCTAAGGAAAATCATGCTGTCTATCATTTTCCTAGCAGTAATAACAGTGTTCAGCCTCATCATGTTAGAAACGACACAAAACGAGCCTCCCAAACCGGCATACAAGAGTTCAAGGCACTACGGTGACATCCATCCACATTTCGTTGCAATTTCCGATAGCCGTGTTACGATAGAACAGCATTTGGATGAACACAGATCGAAGGGGATTCTAGAGGCTCGTTTTTCAATGCCCCAATCTGGCAAATTCAAAGACGTTACTTCAAGTCGAGATGATTATTTCATCCACATTGCCACAGAGTACAATATCAAAACGTTGCTTTTTCAAATAATGGATTCTGACAAAGATGGACATGATGTATTTCAATGGATAGGAAGCAAATCATTGTGTACGGCACTTGCCAATTATAAAGGCAATATAAGATATTCCAACTCCTGTACTACAAATATAGAGAAGACCTTTTCTGCACAGAGACCTGAGCCCAAACTGCGATTCAAATTACCACTAAATTATAAACTTACAAAGGAAGTATTCCAATTGGGGACAGTATCTAGTTTCATTCATTTAATACAAAATGGAATCATCTCGAATGATGGTGTAGTTTTTGTCGGCGACCTGCAAGTTATACCATATAGTTGTCTCGCCAGACCCGAGGCGATTCAAGCTTCCAAAAAGCATTTTATCACGACTATCAAAGATAAACTGGATAAATTGCCCCGTTACAGAGAAGTATTTGTAATAACACAATTTTGGTCAGCAGCGTTTTACCACGGAATGGTGGAATCTCTACCAAGACTATCACGGTATATTGGATTTATAGACCAGCGCACTGAGATCAAAATATATGTCGCTTGCACTGCGTTCATGAATTCTTCACTCCAGACTTTATTTCCCTCTAGAAAT
>CAIIXF020000012.1:7085114-7116964 GCA_903813345.2 Owenia fusiformis | reverse complement strand
ACAGACAGACGGACGGACAGACGGACGCGCCTAGGCCGACAATATGGCCCCACACTATGTGGTGGGGACATAAAAACTAATCTGTTCCTAGATTTTCATACTAAGAATCATCCCTGAAAATATGACATTGATCTACCAAATGGTTCACCTGAAAACGCGTAGACAAGACTTTACAGACAAGATTTTAGGACAGAAAATCCAAAATGGCTGCCATGACATTTACACAGAATGCCAAAAAACTAATCAGATGTAGATTTTCACACTAAGAATCATCCCTGAAAATTTGAAACTGATCTACCAAACGGTTCACCTAAAAACGCGTAGACAAGACTTTACAGGCAAGATTTTAAGACGGAAAATCCAAAATGGCTGCCTTGACATTTATCCAGAATGCCAAAAAACTAATCAGATCTAGATTTTCATACTAAGAATCATCCCTAAAAATTTGAAATTGATCTACAGAACGGTTCACCTGGAAATGCATAGACAAGACTTTACAGACAAGATTGTAGGACAGAAAATCCAAAATGGCTGCCTTGACATTTGCCCAGAATGCCAAAAAACTAATCAGTTCTACATTTTCATACTAAGAATCATCTCTGAAAATTTGAAATTGATCTACCAAACGGTTCACCTGAAAACGCGTAGACAAGACTTTACAGACAAGATTTTAGGACGGAAAATCCAAAATGGCTGCCTTGACATTTACCCAGAATGCCAAAAAACAAATCAGATCTAGATTTTTATACTAAGAATCATCCCTGAAAATTTGAAATTGATCCACCAAACGGTTCACCTAAAAACACGTAGACAAGACTTCACAGACAAGATTTTAGGACGGAAAAATCCAAAATGGCCGACAATAAAAAAGTGATTAAGTGTTTTTGCTAATTTCTTCTTACAAAATTATCACATATAACTACTGTTAACAATAACATAGGCTTTTACAAGAAAGTACATCTGAAATTATTTATAAAGCTACTAAATAGTTAAAGTATGAAAACTCAAAAACACCATTCAATATGATACAAAGTATTATCGACAAGGATTTTAGCATTTGACTTCAAAATGGCCGACAGGAAGTAGGTATCGAGTTAAGATTTTTTCATCCACATCTGTATGCACTCATAAGTTATCCCTGAAAATTTGAAGGTGATATCTGTAGCGGTTTTGGAGAAAACCCCTGGACGTACGGACAGACGGACGGACAGACGGACGGACAGACGGACGCGCCTAGGCCGACAATATGGCCCCACACTATGTGGTGGGGACATAATAAAAAGGGTGATTTTTATTTTGACAAATCAATTCCACATTTATGGGTGAAGTTTCAGGATCTTCTATTTGTGTATAATAAGGAAAAATTGGCATCTAAATTTCCCCGTAACGTAATAGCACACAGCTTGGCATATGCAATATCCTACAAATGAGACAAAGCAAGACAAACCGGTTTCTAATACAAGAATTTATATTGGCTGTTGTACATGTATTATTTTAACGCAATCACTCTTTGGATAACGTTTTCAAAATCATTATAAACGGATTACATTATCTCAAAGACAATTTCAATAAACTGGATTTTACAGAACTCCCCTTATTTCTTAAAAATGGACTGATCCAGTTGATTCGCCTGGAGCCGCCATATTGTTTTTATACGGGATGCTAATCGGAACCCTTTAAGCCTAAACACCATGATCATAGTATTAAACTGTTTAATTGTAATGACGATCACTTAAAATTGTTAAGGATATTCCTTGCATTAATGTCATACATATTTACTAGTCATTGCAATACATTATAACGGTCATAGTAGGACTAAGCCTAAATTTCTACATTGCCACCCTCATACCTGGCCTTGCAATACTATATTACATTGTCACGGTCATACCAGGCTTTGCGATCCCATAATAAAATACATTGCCACGGTCATGCCAGGCTTTGCAATACACATTGTCACGGTTATAGCAATCCAAATCGTAACAGTTTCTACATTACCACTCTCATACCTGAACTTGTCATGCCAGGCCTTGCAGAACTATACAACATTGTCACGGTCATACCAGGCCTTGCAGACACTACAGTATATTACATTGTCACGGTCATGCCAGGCCTTGCAGTACTATATAATTACATTGTCACGGTCATGCCAAGCCTTGCAGAACTATATTACATTGTCCCGGTCATGGCAGGCATTGCAATATAATACAGCATTGTCGCGGTTATACCAGGCTTTCACGATAACATTACCACGGTCACGGCAGGATCCTTGCGCTACTTAAAAAACACTGAATAACATGGTGACCGTTACGTTAGTCTTGCAACAGATAGGGTCTCCATTTATGGGGGTAGGCCACGGTTATGGGAAGTCCTCCATATATTACTTATATTATTTGTCAGGTTACGCAGCTTCCATTCAAAATAAAAAATATGTATTTTTAAAATAAATTATTTGTCTAGTTTTCGTTAAACAAATATCCTGAGACACATAGGGCCTGTAGGAAACACTAAACAGAAAAATAAAAAAAATATTCATACCTCCAAATCTGCTTTATTGGTCAGATAATGCACCAAATCATAATGGTTGTTCAAAATAAAAATTTAAGGGGATGGAGCGCCTTATCTCACGAGAATAAAGCAAATCACGCAAAGGCATGTGATTTTTTCGACCAATCAAATAGCTTGAAATTTACCAAACCATTTCGTCCAGTGTTTCACACATGCGCAGTAGAAATTTTTTTCATATTTTTTTTAATTATTAGTAGCATAACCTGGTGTATATACCTCCTAGATGGAGGACTTCCCACTATTCGTGGGGTAGGCTAGATACCCATTAGTTCAACGTCGTTAAACTCAATAACGGCGTTCTTTATTATTAGGAATTTTCTTGGGGCCGTTATTGAGTTTAACCTCTTTACTATTCTTTCCTTTGATGCAAGTTTTGGATCCACCGAAACCATTTTTCCGCGATAACATGCAACTGATACTTGACAACAATATAAAAACACATAACATCAAGCGATTCAACACAATATTATTGTATTAAATGTTCATTTATACGAGTAAAATGAGGTTAAACTTACCAATCTCTAAAATGACATTTCCGCATGTCCGTCGTTGTGTCTGTTCGTCCCGGGTTAAAATTTAAACTATTGAAACGAAATTGTTGTCAAATAGATTGATAATTATCACGCGATTACTCGGGATATAAAGATCAATTTTGAGGATAACAGGTATCTTTGATTGATTTATATAGCGCTTGTATACACGCAAAATAGTTATTAATTGCAAACCTACTGTTCGTTGATGCAGTGTCGCAATGACGGTTAATTCCTGATAC
Organism: Owenia fusiformis; assembly: GCA_903813345.2. Taxonomy (NCBI): domain Eukaryota; kingdom Metazoa; phylum Annelida; class Polychaeta; order Sabellida; family Oweniidae; genus Owenia; species Owenia fusiformis. Next base: position 7,113,627 of record CAIIXF020000012.1, on the reverse strand, counting down.
GATTTGCAATTTCGATGTTACCGGAGCTGACCGACATTTTCGTAAAATTCCAAACCTGTCTCCAATATTTTCGTAATTATGCATCAATAGGGTCTAAGAGGGATACGGGGAAGGTATGTATGCATGCTTGAATCACATTCTTTATGTAATATTACCATGTTTTCAGTGTTTAATTAGTTCCGCTGGTCGAAACCTAGACTGTATCCTTCGTCTGAATAAATATTCAGACTGTAAGTCACCTATTGTAAAATGTGGTGTTGTATAAATGTTACAAATAAGTTTGTTTAATGATAAAATGATTACCTTATAAAGAACTTACAATATTATTTTTTCGTATATTGTCCTCTTACTGAAGATATTCATAAAATGTACAGACGCTTCTTGTAGCGAAGCCATTGATTAGGTCAAGCCATTTTGGCAATGCCAATTATCACGATAAACGAGATTTAGCCAGTGACGTCAGTCTATTTGTAAACAAATAACACATGGAGCAGGCGGAGCAACATTACGGAAGCGTATTGCTAAATTCCATTTGTGCGGGAATTTATTAGATCTAGTCATTTATTATCATTATCCCGATTAATTTTCTTCATTTATAGTAAATAGAGCGGAAATATTCATGAAGAAGGCCGAGGTAATCAAGTGGTCATGTGTTGTCAAAGTTCAAAATTTGCATATCTCGTTTGGATCTCGTGAACTCAAACGTCCTTGACATTGATTTCGCGATCTACTTATGAACACATCCTGAAGTTTCGGTGAGTCTGAACATTTCATTATTTTATATCAACTTGTACCCGCCTTATACAAATATTTTTGCTTCTAGTTTAAGATGAACATCTCTTCAACATATTCACCAATTTTCAAGGTGAACATTCTTATAATAAACGAGAAATTAATGTGCAAAAAATATCACCGCGATTTCCACAGGAAATATATCAATCATAACAGACCGAATATTATATTCGGTCTGTTGGATACATACTAGGTCGAAACCTGCGGAACGATTAAATTAACGCATCAAGCTGGCAAAATGATCATGGAGGTTAAGAAACGAGGCCCAGGCTAGGTCTAATGTTGTTGTTCTAGCCTAGATACCCATGAGCGTTTTCCCATTTATGATTTTGAAAGAAAAGCTCATCAAATTGAGCATTTGAATAAAAAAAACTACGCCTCATATATTCTGACTCAAATCTCTACTAACTGGTGTAAAACACATTGCCTTCTACTCACCTATTCACTTGAAAATCTAGAAATACTTGCAAGAATGACAAATATCCCGCTTTTTATTCGACTTCCGGTTCGTCGAATGAGCCAGGTCAAAGAACACGACTTGGTACTCACGAAATTGAATCTTTGCAATTAACATTTCAAGTTCAATCAATGAATTTTCAAATAGCCATTTGTCAAATTTTGTGTCTTTCTACAGTGTATGAATGATTTGTGTTTTCCAATGTTGCCGTAAGTGTTTTCAAAATGACAGATTAAATTTGTGTTTTCTCATGCTGCCGTTAGATCTAGTGTTTTCCAAAAGTATGATTTAATTTGTGTTTTCCAATGAAAGTATTTATTTGTGATTTCAAATGTTGCCATTAGTGTTTTTCTAATGAATGATTTGATTTGTGTTTTCCAATGAAAGTATTTATTTGTGATTTCAAATGTTGCCATTAGTGTTTTTCTAATGAATGATTTGATTTGTGTTTTCCAATGAAAGTATTTATTTGTGATTTCAAATGTTGCCATTAGTGTTTCTGGAATGAATGATTTGATTTCTATTTCCAATGAAAGTCCTAGTTTATGATTTCAGATGTTGCCATTAGTGTTTTTTGAATGAATGATTTGATTTGTGTTTTACAATCAACATATTTATTTTTGATTTCAAATGTTGCCATTAGTGTTTTCTGAATGAATTATTTAATATGTGTTTTCGAATGAAAGTATTTATTTGTGATTTCAAATGTTGCCATTAGCGTTTTCCCAATAAATGACTTAATTTGTATTTTCCAATGTTGTCATTAGTGTTTTCTAAATGAATTATTTAATTTGTGTTTTGCAGTGTTGCCATTAGTGTTTAATTTGTGTTTTACAATTTTGCCATTTTTGTCTTCCAATAAATGATTTAATTTGTGTTTTCCAATGAAAGATTTGTGTTTTTCAATATTACCTTATTATTAGTGTTGCCAAATGAATGACTTTAATTGTGTTTTCCAAGATTGACATTTTGCATCTTCCAAAAAAGATTCAATTTGTGTTTTCTCATTTTGCCATTTGTATCTTTGTTTAAAAGATTTAATTTTCTCATGTTGCAATTAGTGTTTTCCCAATGAAAAATTTAATTTGTGTGTTCCAATGCTGCCGTTGTGTTTTGCCCAATGAAAAATTTTATGTGTTTTCCAATTTAGACGTTGTGTTTTCCCAATGAAAAACATCTTTTCTCCCAATGTTTCTATGAAACATTCTCAAAATTCATTTTGTTCGTTGCGTACCTTCACTACCAGGAGAGGAGGCACGGATTGCACTGGAAGAAAGGCTCTGAGATTGTCTATGAAAGTTATATTTTATGTTTAAGAAAACATAACAAATGTATATTTTGACATGAAAGCTTGGCGAGAATGATAATAGTTGTATGCTATAGGCTATTTGACAATTATACACCAATAAATCATGACAGGGTCGAACTTTATAAAGTAAGCTACCAGGCTTTTTCTTTTATTGAATTCAGACAACAGTGATTCAATGTGTGAACATTTCCGAGTTTTTTTATTGAGAAGATACAAACTAACAAGTAACATGAGTAAGTGGCTTTAAACTTGTGACAAAGAGGAGTTAAACAAGTGCCTTTAACCTTTCAACAAGGAGGAGTTAAACTAGTGCCTTTAATCTTTCAACAATGAGGAATTAAACAAGTGCATTTAACCTTTCAACAATGAGGAATTAAACAAGTACCTTTAACCTTTCAATAAGGAGGAGTTAAACAAGTGCCTTTATTCTTTCAACAATGAGGAATTAAACAAGTGCATTTAACCTTTCAACAATGAGGAATAAAACAAGTACCTTTAACCTTTCAACGATGAGGAATTAAACAAGTACCTTTAACCTTTCAACAATGAGGAATTAAACAAGTGCCTTTAACCTTTCAACGATGAGGAATTAAACAAGTGCCTTTAAACTTTCAACAATGAGGATTTAAACTAGTGCCTTTAACTTTTCAACAATGAGGAATTAAACTAGTGCATTTAACCTTTCAACAATGAGGAATTAAACAAGTGCCTTTAAACTTTCAACAATGAGGAATTAAACAAGTGCATTTAACCTTTCAACAATGAGGAATTAAACAAGTACCTTTAACCTTTCAACAAGGAGGAGTTAAACAAGTGCCTTTAATCTTTCAACACTGAGGAATTAAACAAGTGCATTTAACCTTTCAACAATGAGGAATAAAACAAGTACCTTTAACCTTTCAACGATGAGGAATTAAACAAGTACCTTTAACCTTTCAACAATGAGGAATTAAACAAGTACCTTTAACCTTTCAATGATGAGGAATTAAACAAGTGCCTTTAAACTTTCAACAATGAGGAATTTAACTAGTGCCTTTAACTTTTCAACAATGAAGAATTAAACTAGTGCATTTAACCTTTCAACAACGAGGAATTAAACTAGTGCCTTTAAACTTTCAACAATGAGGAATTAAACAAGTGCATTTAACCTTTCAACAATGAGGAATTAAACAAGTGCATTTAACCTTTCAACAATGAGGAATTAAACTAGTGCCTTTAACCTTTCAACAATGAGGAATTAAACAAGTGCATTTAACCTTTAACAATACAACAAGTGCCTTTAACCTTTCAACAATGAGGAATTAAACTAGCGCCTTTGACCTTTCAACAATAAGGAATTAAACAAGTGCCTTTAAACTTTCAACAATGAGGAATTAAACAAGTGCCTTTAACCTTTCAACAATGTGGAATTAAACAAGTGCCTTTAACCTTTCAACAATGAGGAATTAAACAAGTGCCTTTAACCACTGTAACCTTTCAACAAGTGCCTTTAACCTGACAACAATGAGGATCAAATATTGAATGAACAGCTTTTGAAATAGTACCTAATGACAATAGATTAGGAATAACATCGAAACGAATGATAGAGCTCCCAAGAACCTAATAACAATGAAATTCAAGACTAAATTTGTTATTTTGGTGTCAGGAATTTTGATTTTGATAAAATGCATATTATTTTATATTCTTTTAAAGTATATACACACAGACGAATTCAACAAAATCTATGATTATCAAATATACACCAGACAAGGTAAAAATCAAATCGAAGAAAATTCAAAATCAACTATATTAATATTTGGAATAAGTTGTCTCACGCTACCTTTAGTGAGTTTATTGAACAGCCATACCATTCAGGTGGTCGATTGCTTTAATAATTCTCTGGCACCCGAAAATGGATTCAATCCTACTTTAAATACACAACTCAAGGAGGACATTATTGAATCTTTAAAACAATCAGGTAGTGACATTACAATTCTGTCTGATGTGGATAATACAGTGATCAAAATGGTGAATATTTTAATAATTGACATTGTCAATACAAATGGAGATAAGTTGTCAAAATTGGCAGCCATTTTGGATACAATTGAAAGGAACTCTGTTAATATTACAATAATTACCCATAATGCAATGGATATTGCAGAAGACAGTTTACCAGATGATTGGCAAGGAGCTGTAGATTATGTCATACACAAATATAGCAAACAAAATAAAGTCTTGTTGCTCAAAGTTCCAATCTTGTTGGGCCCATATTGCATTGGTTCAAATGTTCATACTTTTATAAGAAATGTGGAGCATAATTTTATTCCTAATAAAAACAAACAGGAGACAACCAATAAAGTTCTACACTATCTATCCTCCAAAGAAGCTGCTTTTTTAGTTCAGCATCTTCGTGAAAATACAGCAACATTCCAAAGGTCTTCTATAGAGTGCTACTTACAAGCAAACCTTTCTATGATTGAATCAATGATCTTAGATATCATGGGATATAATACATACACTTCCCATAATGCATTTGCCTCAGCAGACGTCGAAAAATTAATTTGCAATTGTGATGTAGGTCTTTCATACATGGCTCAAACTAATATAAAAGATGCAATTCTGAAGCATATAATTTGGTTCAATAGAATGAAGAAAGATATTTATCCTAGTAAACTCAACTCTGCAGTTTTCAGTACATATTTCACAAGTAAACAGGACCCCCAAAGACCGACCAATCAGAGCACAAACAATTTCAAGTACTTTGCTGCATGGTATTGGAGTCTTCAAGATGTAGGCATGAAAGGATTAATTTTCTATGATAACCTTGACCTCGATTTCAAAACCAGAGTAGCCAATGAGAATGTCTCATTTGTTAAAGCTGATCTCGGTCCAAACTCAGTGAATGATGCCAGATTTTACATTTATTACGAGTATGTGAAAAATCACCCAGAACTAAAATGGGTGCTTTTCACCGATATAGCTGATGTCAAATTTCTGAAAAACCCATTTGAATTGATGGGATTCATAAACGAGGATCTGTTATATGTAGGTCAAGATAAATGTGAATTTCAGCAATCAACCTCTAACATATGGGTGAATAATCTTTATAAAAACTGTTTAGGAAAAACCGCAAGTGAAAAGGTCAATGCAATTCATAAACAAGAGTTTCTCTATAATGCTGGAATAATAGGTGGCAGCAGGAGTATAATTTTGGAATTTCTTCATCATATGACGGAGGCATTCAATGAAGCCCCTTCAGATATGAACTGCGATATGGGAATACTAAACTATGTCGTTCATCGATATTTTCAGAAACGAGTCTTTACTGGGTTTCCCTTGCATAGCTATTTTAGAATTTTTCAAATCAACCCAAAAGGTGTGTATATTGTTCATAAATAAATTGAAATATATTTAATCTTAATCGTTACATGCTTTACTACACATCCATGTTAAAGCCAAGTGACTTGTGAAATCCATGTTAGGCCACTACAGAAAAGTATTTGTTTAACACTGTGCTTTATCTGGTTTTTGCCTTTCCCTCACTAGTCAAACCCTCCACTCATTTTGATTAAACATAGATATTTTGCAAGTCTAGAGAAACAAAAATCTTGCTAAAATAGGATTTTTTTGCTCATTTAGGAATTTGCTTATCTTGAACCAAATCTTTGTTATTTGTCTATAAACAAAGAGACCAATTATATGACAATATCAAAAGTTAAACTTTGTAATGTGATTAAGGATAACAAACAAAATTATTAATTCTAATTATTCCAAAGAAAATTGATGCCCTTTTCTTCCTTTTTTCTCTACTTAAATGTTCCACTAAGACTATTGCAATGTAATGTGTCAACCATGCTGCACTCGTTTATTGTCGTGGTCACATTTGCTCCAATTTTTATTACGGCCGTTTGAGTATTGTGTTCAAAATTGTGTTCAATTTTGAACACAATACTCAATCGGCCGGGCGCCAGTGCTGAAAATCGGAGCATATGTGACCGCGACATAACACAAGCATGCATTTCCCCCTTTATACACACTAACCAGACCTCAACATACCATACGCATTTAAGCATCTACTTTTGAGCTGATTATAATACAGACCATGTTACAGACAGGATTGCTCAATACATATAGCCCAATTCCTTTGCTATGTTACTGCCAAGCGAACTCATGAGATCTTGTTAGTACCCATGATTCAGCCTTGTCAATATAAGTGTTTCTATTCTGCTTTGGTTGCAAATCTACAGGATAATTAGTCTCTCACTTATACATCACTTTGTCCTCATGTTTTCTGTTTCATCCCTGACATAATCTGGATTCTGATATGAGCAGTTATCAGGGTTCACTCAGCTAAGTTCAATCCCTGTACTATCAAAGTGGAAAGCCAGGCTTTCTACTTCCCTGTCCTTCTTGACAGTTAGAATGCCCTACAGGATACACTGTAACTTGTATATCGTATTATTGTGATCATCACATAAAGTCACATACATGTAGGGTAATCCTGAATATAAGTAATCCAACAGTGTACTTAAGAGCAAGTGCCCACTACATGTGCTATTTGCCTCACTTCACTTGCTTTTTCCTCATTTCACCTGTGTTTGCCTCACTTCACCTGGTTTTGCTTCACTTCACCTGCTTTTGCCTCACTTCAACTGCTTTTGCCTCACTTCACCTGCTTTTGCCTCACTTCACATGCTTTTTCCTCACTTTACACGCTTTTACCTCACTTGGCCTGCTTTTACCTCATTACACCTGCTTTTGCCTCACTTCACCTGCTTTTGCCTCACTTTACCCACTTTTACCTCGCTTGACATTTGCATATTAAGAAGTAATATGTAGGTCACTTAAAATCAACTTTACTGTATATCCTTATATGTCGTTCAAGCTATCACAAAAGGTTGAGTCCGAAGTTTCTTAATAGTGGAACTTTGCCAAGTTGTAATTATAAGTGTCCATAGGGTCCCTCATAAAAGTTTAACAGCTCCTTTGTTGGATATATGTACGATTTTCAGTGCCCTTAAAACCTGGAAATGTAAACAATAATGATATATCAAAACACAAAATACAATGATGATATTTAACTTCAAAATGGTAAAAATGTGCTCGTAAAGTTTCAAGTTAAATGGGCGCAAATTTCCTGGAATTCTGATAAAAATTTGATATTAAACAGAATTTCCTATGTCAATATAGCCACTATGTCATTTACCCAGCATGCCCAATATTCAAATTCAATATCCAAAGAGTGAAAAGATACTCTGGGAGTATGTATCTTTTATTAACTCTTTAGATGCCTTATGAAAGACATATAGTAGTCAACAACATTTAAAAGACTAGACTAAAAATTAGAGTTTTAAATAAAGTGCAAAATTGAATACTTACCTTTAATTTTGCCTCTCCTGTCTGGCCAGTCACTTTAAGTCCCATCTTGTACATGTCTCCTGGAGTGAGGGGATCTCTGAAGTAGAAGAGAAATAAAGTAATTTCAGTACATTCCTTGCCTCTGCTGATCCTAAATTCATACCCTTTATACTCTTGGGAAATGTTGTAATTTAATTGAAATCAGGATGTTAAATCTCTAGACAAATGTTTTTGAATTTTTCAACGCACACAATTCTTAACAAGGAATTTTCCCTTTACATTTAGTGAAACAACATTGAATGAACTCAATATTTGTGAAATCAAACAACTTCAAGACAGAAAACACGATAGGACTGAATAAATTACTCAGAGATTGGAATAAAATATCAAACAGCTTAATATCTAAATTTAGGAGCTGAAAATGTGAAAAGAACAAGAGAGAACAAGGTATTTTAAAATATATGAAGCTGCACTCTGAAGGATCCTAGTGAATAATCATTCAACTTACGTTTTGCCTTCTTCTTTAAATCTTGTCCATATCATCTGGTATGTCTGCAACAATGAAGAAAAACACATGAGGTGAGTTTATGTACATTTTATGTTTGGTGTACACTTTGATGAAAGCCACTGTTCCACTTTTTACTGCACAATAATTGCAATCATTGCAAAAATTGGTCAATTTGAAACAAGTTGAAAAAGACCTTCATTGACCTTGAGAAGCTCATTGAAGGTGAAATCTTTGATTTGAACTTTTGAGAACTTCTAGATGATTTCGAAAAAACGATCAATATAAAGCAAGCTGTAAAAATACCTTTTTGACCGTTTGTTGACCTTGAGAAGGTCAAATCTTAAATCTAAAGTCAGATTTGAACTTCTGATAACTTGTATATGATTTTGAAAAAAAATTGGTCAATTTGAAGCAAGCTGAAAAAAGACCTTTTGACCTTGAAAAGGTCTCTGAAGTTTTAAGAATTTGTTACAGACGTAAACAGCCACCCGCCGATCACCAACCGCCGATCGCCAACCACCAACGGCTTTCACAAAAAAACGGAGAACATAACAATACATCAACACTTTTTGGTTGTGACATGATAAAGCTCCACAGCCCCTGCAGTCTGCACGCACAGTCAACTATTACCAAAATTTGAATCAGTTGCCAATCATTTGAAAACAAAGAGGAATCATAAAATGGCAATGATGATAAAAACTGGAACAACCTTTTAGTCTGAATTCCATGAGTAAATGGTAGGAGCTTAGCTTATTTGTTAACTTAACTACAAAAAACATACCTTATTAACATCTTCTAGCTTTACTCTCCCTCGTATTAAAGAGGAAACTGACATGAACTCTTTTGAACTAACTGGAATTATCTCACTAGATTGTGCCCTTAAGTCACTATTCTGTGGTTCACTTGTGTGTAATGGTTCAGCTGGAAATAAGATCACATTGGTAAGATAATAACTCTTCAAATGTTTCAACCAAAGGAGGGGCAAAAGTTTGTGCAGAACTAAATTGTGTGGAAATAAATCTAATCTAACTAAGTGGTATAAGTATCTCTATAGATTGTGTCCTCAAGTCACTATTCTGTGGTTTACTTGTGTGTAATGGTTCAGCTGGAAATCAGATCACATTGGTAAGATAAGAGGTCTTCAAATTTTTCTACCGAAGGAGGGGCAAATGTTTTACAAATGGAGTCATAACTTGTGCAGGACTTAGTGATATCATCTCACTAGATTGTGCCCTTAAGTCACTATTCTGTCGTTCACTTGTGTCTAATGGTTCAGCTGAAAATGAGATGACATTGGTAAGATAAAGCTCTTCAAATGTTTCTACCAAAGGAGGGACAAATGTTTTACAAATGGAGTCATAGCTTGTGCAGAATTAAGTGGTATCCTCTCAAGACACACAGTAATAATTATTACACTTTGGATCTAGCAAAACGGTCACCATGCTATCTACCAAGTATGCCCAAAATTTAATCAGATCTTACATATTGTCACTAGTTTGCTTCTGAATCTGTAAAGATTTCAAGTTGAACAGGTCAGCAGTTTTCCTGATTTGATGACAAGATTTTTGTGGCGTCCACATGCAGACACATCAGTGCAAGACAATATGTCACCACTTGTGGTGGTAGCAGCACAAGATGACAATACAGCACTTTTTCAAAGTGAGATGTAAACACATACGTGATTGATCTTGATTAGATTGACATTGATGATCAGACTGTGGAACAACTGGTTGAGTGGGTGTGGCTGTCTCTAGAGAAGTGGGCGGAGCATCATTAGTAGGCAGTTCTATTCCTAGAGTTTCTCTCAATTGTTGTAATTCCTCAGGCTCCTCCCCTTTTTCCATACCACTTTGTTCCTGTAGCTTCGTCATGGCAACACATAATGTGGAGAGTTGTGTTTTGAAAAATTCTACAGCTTCCTGGAATAAGAATAAGAAGATAAGGAATGCAAGTTAAGTGTGGCTCAACAAATATGTGGTCACAACACACAGACCTCTGCCAGATTCCTTGTTGGTCTCAAGGCTCAATAAAATTAAATATACTAATATGGCAACTAGATCTGGCTCAGGATTCCATCAAGATCAAGTCAAGATTCCATCTCAGCAAAAAAAACATTTTACTTTTTACAAGTTAATAATTGTATAACGTTATCATAGGACATGCCACCCGACCCAAACCTAGTAGGACTAGGAAGGACCAAGTCCGCAATAAAAAAAGCAAAGGTGCTGTTGATCACACGACAAGATGTCGTCACATGATAACATCTTCGGAAATCTCCACTCTTTTGTTTTATATAGCCAGGTAAGGAATGGGTATCTTATATTAATGACTCTGACAGACTTTAAACAAAGGGTTGGATGTATTCATCTGATCGTGATCCATCAGGTTACAAAATCTAGCGAGAAAATGTTGCAAATAACTGTTGCTTGGCCAGTAAATCTTTCGTTGCCTGGAGCTAAAGAAACCCTTGGGTTCTGACTGAAATAGACAAATCTGAATGAATTTAAACAAGGCATAATATGAGAAATGTCACCACACCTCCCACTTGTTACGAATGCTGAATGTCAAACACCAACTGCATCCACAAAAAAGTCGGAAACTTTAACAACATGTCACAAACTATTACCTGTTGGGCCTCTTTGATTTTATTGGTCTCATCAACAATGCCACCAAATTCTTCTTTCACTTTTGCCACCCTCTCTAACATCTCAACAGGGTTGACTTCAACCTAAACAGAAAACATAAATTGATAATGTGTATACATGTAGTAGGAAAATATATCATAATTTAAGAAATAAAAACTACCAACCAACCACCAGCAGCCCGTTTTAGTATTGTCATAATCTGTTTACTTTTGTATTAATTTAATTGTAGTATGTTTATATGTATAGTTGCCAATAATGTTTGCTTTGGCAACTTCGTGAAAAAAATCTTTGTAGAAAAATTACTATGATAATCAAAACAACAACAAATAAATGTGAATATTTAGAGATGTAACCAAGCAAATAATAAACTAAACAGATGTGCATCCTAGATCCAGATTATCTTGTTTCTCTGATTCTGAACTATCATCTGCTTTTTGGAGATGCAGATGTGATAAAAAAAAATACAATTAACTCAGGCCCGTAGCCAGCTTTTGCCAAGGGGGTTCACTTTTCAAAACTTTGAGGGGATTCACATTTGACAACTATTGGCCAATATCACTTTTAAAGTGCTCAGAATGGTGAAAAACTGTAGGGTGTTGAAAGAATTTTTACCATGGACCTGTAACAATTATGCCAAATTCAAAGAAACTAAGATAGAAACATGTGATGCGTATGGCATGGTCATATGAATAATCCTTTGTCCTTATCTGAGTCTAACTGAACCATGCCAAAGTGAACAAACACGTACAATCGTACATGTATATGGTACCAACAAAAAGTTCTAAAATGCAACGTCCTGTTAAAGAACCTCTATTCTTATTATTGAAAATGGATTCTAGCAATACTCTCCAACATGAATCATGACTTCTACAGTAATTGTTGAGACTTGATCAACTGGAGTTCTGAGAGAGTTCTCGAGACCTCAAATTGATTGAATCTCAACAAGAGGCATTTATGTGGGATAGTACGTATTGCTAGAATCCATTTTCGACATTAGAAATAGGGGCTTTTAAACAGGACATTAAAGCTTAAAGAGGCTCTATACCATAAGATAGCACAATCAAGACACCTTTTTAAATATTGAGTTTCACTACATACATCTACTTACCAATTAAGAAGTTCCAAATCTCCGCGTTCAGTGTTAATTTTGCATTTGTGCTGACCGATATAATTATTTTCGTGTAAATTAATTCAATAGTTCACAAGTGTGACTCAACGGGGATTCCCCTCGCTAGCCAAGGAATCGATTGTGTTTAATTCTGGAGGTTGGTTGTTCTGTTGATTATATCAATATTTTGGCAATAATATACCCAAAAGTTATTCTCAAAATGTATCCATGGTGCGTGAGATATTATATGAGCACTAATGATGGGACACCATTGATTGTCTTGGTATGTATACTGCATATTTAACTAAGGTCTTTTTGAAATTTTTGGTAAGTACTAATACAAGAATATCATTTTACCTGGTCACCTTCCCCAGTCTGAGTTTGGGAGAATTCATTGTCTAATTTCCTTTCCAGGTAGTCCAGATCTGACTCAGCTTTGCTGAACTGAAAATGTAAAATATATTTTCACCAAATTGCTTATTAGACTACTTTTACTCACTCTTACTTACTTCGAGAGCCATGTTCGATTTTGAATTTTTTTTCTTTTTCATCGAGAGAGATTTCATCGATTCCCCATTTGACTGGCCCGGAAGTAACCCAAAAGTACCAATAAATGGAGGAATTTGACGGTTGAAATAAGTTATACGTTCTTGGGACTATAGTCCTGGCACGGGATAAGATCTAAAGTTGGGAACAAAAATAAATGACACGTTGATTTTCGATCACCATTTCCTAATCATGGTCATCTGAAAGCCCATAATTCCAATATTGTCCTGATACATAGGGGAAATGGTCCTATCACGGCACAGGTACTCTGGAAACTTAGGACCATTTCCCCTATCCCTTAAAATTTGTGTATTTCACATTGTATTATCTCATCCACTGATGTATGGCCTTTTGAAAATTCTCTTATTTTTAACATGGGAAATCCTCAGTTCAGCAAATCCACCTGTCATTTATTTATGTTCCAAACTGTACCTCCATAAATTTGAGTTAGTCTAATTTTGCATATCAAGCCCACAACAACTTGTGTATTGAAATATTGCGATTGAAAAACGTTGTCAGCAGTTGACACAAAGCTCAACATTACCTGAATAACCACTAATCAATCACAAGATTTCGAATCGGAATTCTTTTCGATTTCTGTTTTTCGACTTTTTTTCTATTTTCAAAAAAATTCTTCGTAAGAAAGAAGAATATTTAATGACCTAGCGATCAAATTACAGAGTAATTAGGATATCAAATTATGTATCTGATTAAGACCAAATAGTCTAACATAGTTTTTTCCATAATACAATAGCCATGGAGACATACAGACCAAATTACATACCATAGCTTCAAGTTTATCAACTGTGGCCTCCATCTTTGAAACATTTGTTACGGGTAATACTAAATACCACCTAGGTGTCCCGCACCTAGGTGCCCCCACCTGGGGACACCTAGGTGTCCCCTAGGGCACCTGGATTTTTAGACTACTGATTAACGATGTTTTAGTGAAGGAAACTCTTTGAAACTTTACAGTAACTTAAATGGCTTTGTAAATATTTCGTTGGTTGATAAATTAATACGAGTCTGACATTGTATAGCATGAAAAAAGTGTTAAAGAAGAGGGCTTCGACGAGAAAAAATAATATGGCCGCCACTTGGGTTTACGAGTGGTCGTGTATGGTCGAAATACATAATGTTTAACGACGATATGCTTAATAAATTTGCTCAAAATACCGAAATATTGTCCACAAAAGTCACGAACTAGTATTTCTTGCGAAATTATGTTGCATAATGAGGTTAATCGACGGTCATAATATATCAACTTATGATTTATAAATGTGTAGTCACATAGACTATAACAAGAGTCATTTCCGATTCGATTATGTCAGTCACTGTGTATGTTACACTCTAATTCTGTATAGAAATAGCACATTGGTGTTGCGATTGTTCATTTTAACACAGTAACACAAGGTTTACAACTTTTATGATCGTCTCAGCCAAGACCCATACCACAAATTGCACTTTGCCAATGGATACCAATTATCCACATGACATTAGAATAATGAGGCCTGAATGATGACTATTATAATCATAGTTCAAAATCCATATATTTTGTTAGAATGACTACACACCATTTGTCCAAAATGCAATCGTCCAAATCCCACTGGATTCAGATTTGGACCAATGGAATTTGGCCTCAGATGATTCGGACTAATGGGATTCGGACAATTTGGATGATTGGGATTCAGCAATGATTCGGACGACTGGGATTCAGACCAGTGAGATTCGGACCAATGGGATTCAGACCAATGGGGCTACCCTGTTTGAATTATGTCAACATAAGTGTTGCTAGTGTACAACATCTACATCGTAGGTGAGGCCAGGGATGAGGCAATTGCCTCACCTTACACAGCATAGTACATTTATCCAAATAAAGTCTTTGCTATTATATTATATTAGATACTAGGCCTATATTATAGAGTTCACAATATTGGACAATGCCACATCTTTTACTCACTTCAAATATAAAAAACATCTGTTAGATTGAAATTGAAAAATCAGAGGTTGTGAGACTTTTGTGGTTTTATAACATGGGGCCTATGGGGAATCTCCCAGAACTAGAAATAACATTTTTCCCATAGATTAAATCCTCAAAGTTGATAAGCAATTTTCAAAACCATATTTCTAGATGTCCTTTAACATGTAGATTTCAGACATCACTTTGACTGAATTATGAATATGTAATGACGTAAATCAAAGTATTTCTACTCGCATCTAGTCTATTGTTCATCATGTATTAAGTATGGAGAATGGACAAAATATTGTAAATATTGGAAAACATAACAGAACAACATAAACAGAGTGCATATATTTTAGGACACCCTGTATGTTAAAAACTGATCAAATGCACTATAAGATGAAATTCACAGGGAAGGATTCACAAACATTTTAAGTGGCATGCAGTGGTTTGTTGGCCGAAACCATTACTCCTTCCTAAAAACAATATTGACTCAAAATCTTTTTGTGTGTATAAATGAACTTTATTAGGAAAACTTGTTTTCTACATTCCACTTGTACTTTTAAATGATAAAAAAATAATGAAATAAAACATTGAATATTTAAACAACATACATGTAGTTTCATGTACATAATAATTAGATGTTAAGATTAAACCAGGCTAAGCATGATTAACATTGATATTACTGAATTTGCGTTTTTCCCCTACCCCTAATGAGATGCCAACAAATCTACAGGTCAATTATTTCACAAAATAATGACATAAGACATTGAATATTTAAACAAAATGGTTTCATTTACATAATATATTAGATTTGATTTGATTTTAAAACTATATTTATTCTGGGTAGCTCTATCAGTACAAAACTGGTCTTTCTAGAGGCCCAGTGATAATTTAAAATTATTAACAATATGTACAATAAATATATAAACATACAAATAGATATATAGGACATATAGAACAATTTGATATATATGCATCCTCAACGTATGCATTTACATTTAACATAGAGAACAACTTACAAGAGAATTACATGAATAGGGAACAATGTCTTTAAATAATGCATTTACATAATTTTCATTTTCTCATCTGATACACTTGTTAAAGATTAAACCAGTTTTAGCATGATATCAATGACAATATTGAAATTTTGTGTTTTCCCCTACCCCTAACAAGATGCCAAGAAAACTATTATTTCACAAGATAATGCCATAAGACATTGAATTTAAACAAGATGGTTTCATGTACATACCATATAAGATGTTAAAGATTAAACCAGTCTAAGCATGATTTCAATGACAATATTAAAACTACATTTTCCCCTAGAGATGCCAAGAAAACTACACGTCAATTATTTCACAAAATAATGATATAAGACATTGAATATTTAAACAACATGGTCTCATGTACACATAATATTAGATATTAAAGGTTGAAAGATTCTAAGCATGATTTCAATGACAATTATATAAAAATTGAATTTTCCCCTACCCCTGACAAGATGCCAACAAGGCATAAATAACAACATGTCACCACCTAGGTGTTCACAGTATTATGAGTTCAATCTTTAAGTCAGATTTGACTTTCTGAGAACTTGTAGATGATTTTGAAAAAAAAATTGGTCAATTTGAAGCAAGATGAAAAAAGACCTTTTTGACCCTGAGAAGGTCATTAAAGGTCAAATCTTTTTTACTTTTTTAGAATGTCATTGAAGGTCAAATCTATAGTCAGATTTGAATATTTGAGAACTTGTAGATGATTTTGAAAAAAGATATTGGTCAATTTGAAGCAAGTTGAAAAAATACCTTTTTGACCTTTTTTGACTTGAGAGGGTCAGTCAAGGTCAAACATAAATGTAAAGTCAGATTTGAACTTCTGAAAACTTTTAGATGATTTTGAAAAAAATTGAAGTTGGTCTAAACAGTATTTGTTAAGTTATTGGAAGTTGTAAGAATTTGTTACAGATGCTGATTGCCAACCGCCAACCACCAACCGCTGTCAAAAAATGGAATATGTCACCACTTTTTGGTGGTGACATAACAAAACTACAAATCAATTATTTCACAAAGCAACAACATGAGGCATCAATAGCAGTAGATCCTCTTTTTATAACTATAGATACCATAGCAGTGCAAGTTTGAAATTATGCAAACTTCAAGCTTAGCTCTACAGTTCATTAAAGGGACTAATGCTATTCTCCCTAATCTATATGTTGGAGGAGGAGGTAGCCAGACAGAGTCAGTCATAATTGCTGATACAGTCAGCTTGAAGTATATGATCCATAATGCACTATACAACTCAGGATGTAGTTTGAACTACATGTATATACATGTAATCCACAATGCAGAATACAATCCATGACGTAGTACATTCATAATAATCTCTGATGTAATCCAGACTTTAACTCATTATTGATAAACTAGTTCACTTCATATATTAACAATCCAACACTGAGTGGTTATGGTTGATCAGATGCAGCCAGATTCTCACTATAAGTTTTATCTGCAGATCAAGGTACAACTGTTTCTACGTCTGACCATCCACACCTGGAATAAGGACTATGAGAGATGGCAACAGGGTATTGCTGGTGGTAGTCATAGTTGGTTGTATATATCTCATACACCCTGTGCCAAGGCCAGATGGAGCAAGATGTTACGGCAGCATTAAAGTGGAGAACAGTTTACCTGCGACCTTCTCATAACTCTCTATCCTGCAATTACAGTATTAAGACACAAATTATGTGTAATTCCAAACATCATCAAGTTTTTTTACATGGGATACCCCTTCATCTCCCTAAGCAATGATTACTAAGGGAGTTCATTTTTTACTGTCATTTGAAAATAATCCCCTATTAGAAATCTTATGTATGACTTATATTGAAAAAACTTATTTAAGAAGATTTAAGTTAAAGTTTTAATTATTGCAGTCATCTAAAAATTCATATGCCCAATGGTATATATTGATATTGTAAAATGTATAGTTCTTTGAAATAGTTAATCTCTTTCTCTAGTTGAAGAAGATTGGAGTTTGATAACAGCGGCATTATACAACAGCATTTGTAAACAAGTCAAGGCATTGTTTTGAGAAGCTATCATTAAAGAATATATTTTGTAATCCTTAGTCCATATTTGGCTAGTTGTAGCAGATTATTGTTTGATAAAAGGGTAATATGCAACATGTTAATGCAAACAATTAAGTCAAAGCATTGTTTATAAATGCTATCATGTAAGATGTATAATCACAAGTTCTTTGAAAATTTTAATCTCTTTCTTTTTGTCAAGATGAAATAGATTTTGCTTTGATTGGATTCTTTACCAGGAAAAAGGAAAATCAAAGTTGAAAAAAGTTGTTGTATATTACAAGGAAAGAATATTAGAATGTCAAAAATAAAGCCAGCGAATGATTTTAGGTTAGAGCCGTTTTCCATAGGCTATAGAGGCTGAACCAAACCATCGAACGCAAACAACCGTAAAATGTTGAAATCATGAAATAATTTAGTGTTTTTTTCAAAAGAGTGCGCCATGTTGTATATTACAAGGAAAGAACATTAGAATGTCAAAAATAAAGCCAGCGAATGATTTTGGGTTAGAGCCGTTTTTTTCAGTTTTGAGCATTTTACATTGAGTTCAGTAGAACCGATCCCTAAAATTGATTTTCTCTAAGTTACATCTTCCAAATTGAATATTGATTATTTGAAATTATCATTATAATACATTTCTTAACCAGGAAAAGGGAAAATCAAAGTTGAAAAATGAATTTTTTATTTTTGTTATATTTCACTCCAACTGCATTAGCCTATAGGCCATAGAGGCTCACCAAACCATCAAACGCAAACAACCGTAAAATGTTGAAATCAAGAAATAATTTAGTGATTTTTCTCAAAAGAGTGCGCCATGTTGTATATTACAAGGAAAGAACATTGAAATGTCAAAAATAAAGCTAGTGAATAATTTTAGGTCAGAGCCGTTTTTTTTAGTTTTGAACATTTTACATTGAGTTCAGTAGGACTGATCCCTAAAATTGATTTTCTCTTAGTTGCATCTTCCAAATTAAATATTGTTTTTGAAATTATTTTTATAATACCTTTCTTTACTAGGAAAAGGAATATCAAAGTTGAAAAATGATTATTTTATTTTTGTTATATTTCACTCCAACTGCACTAAAGCATTCTATAGGCTACAGTGGCTCACCAAACCATCAAACGCAAATAACCATAAAATGTTGAAATCATGGAATAATTTAGTGATTTTTTTCGAAAGAGTACGCCATCTTATACATTACAAGGAAAGAACATTAGAATGTCAAAAATAAAGCCAGCGAATGATTTTGGGTTAGAGCTATTTTTCTGTTTTGAACATTTTACATTGAGTTCAGTAGGTTTGATCCCTAAAATTGATTTTCTCTAAGTTACATCTTCCAAATTAAATATTGTTTTTGAATTCTTTTTATAATACCTCTCTTTACCAGGAAAAAGGAAAATCAAAGTTGAAAAATGAATTTTTTATTTTTGTTATATTTCACTCCAACTGCATTAGCATTCTATAGGCTATAGAGGCTCACCAAACCATCAAACGCAAACAACCGTAAAATGTTGAAATCATGGAATAATTTAGTGATTTTTCTCAAAAGAGTGCGCCATGTTGTATATTACAAAGAAAGAACATTAAAATGTCAAAAATAAAGCTAGTAAATGATTTTGGGTAAGAGCCGTTTTTTCTGTTTTGAACATTTAAATTGAGTTCAGTAGGACCGATCCCTAAAATTGATTTTCTTTAAGATACACCTTCCAAATTGAATATTGTTTTTGAAATTCTTTTTATAATACCTTTCTTTTCCAGGGAAAAAAGAAATTAAGTTGAAAAATGATTTTTTCTAATTTTGTTAACTTGCTATGCTTAATGCTTGGTGACATCACAATATTATATAATATCCTACCTCTAGTTATTTTTAAGACTATTGTTGTCTGGTTTAAATGAGTCAGCACAAACCACTGTTCGTCTTTCATGTTTTGTGTTGTGGTGTCCAAATAACAGAAAAATCAACATATCTGTTTGAAAGGGTTTCGACCACTGGGTTATACTTGGACAAGTATAGTAATGATACTTTTAAGTGCATACTCACAAATTATCATTATACATATTATATTATTATTGTTACAAAATATACATGAAAAAAGCTAAGCTACATGTAATACAAAATGACACCATGAGGCATATATCAGCATTTACAAGAGCAAAAAACCAATTTGACTATAAACTTAATGAAATATTGAGTAAATTTGTTCAAGCAAATGAAATCCAGTATATGAACAATTTACATAGATACTGATAATTTCTTTTAGGTTATGCCTGGAACTAGTGACAATAATTATTTGAACATTAATATCAAACCTGATGATGATTCTAGTCTTGGGGAAAGCTTGGGTGCAGGCAAGCTTACACTTTCACACAGCCTTTCACTATTTCAACATCATTTTGATCAGATTTTGTACAGCACTTTGATGGTGAGTTGAAATGCTGAAAGTGAACATTGAATGATTAGGATACACGAATACTGAATTATTTAAAAAAATGATGACTTAGAGAATGTAGATCTTATCGAGGCACTCATGAATGGACAATCTTGACTTGGAAGTGGTCGTATCTTGGTAGCAAAATGATATATAACAATATTTGAGCTTTAAAGCACTCTCATAATTATCAAGTTGAAAGCCCATGTCTGTATGTAAAACTGAGATGTTGGGATCGTATATTACGTTGAACTGACTTGACATCAGCTTCTGTTTTTTTCCCCCAAAGTATTCAGTTGATGGCAGAATAGCTGCTCCCATTCCTCATCCAGATGCCTACAGAACAAGGCATCGTGCCGAGTCTAGAGAGATCATTAGATATCTTCTCAGCTGAATGCTGAAGATGCACAAACATTATTTTCTATGTATTGTATAAAAAGTACATGACTTTGAACCCATGCACAGTAAAATTCAATAATTCTAGGATAGAAAATAGTATTTTCTATCCTAGAATTATTGAATTTTACTGTGCATGGGTTCAAAGTCATGTACTTTTTATTGCTCAGTCTACATATACATACACTTTTCCTTAGTACTGTACTAAGGATCTCTGACATGTACATTGTACACTGGCTGCTTAGTCTATATCTAATATCAGACTAGAGGATATATAGTCTAACTGACCAGCTGATCTGGTTGATAAAGAAAATCTGTAGGATAGGGTCCTGGGGTTCCTGGGTCATCTTTGTCAAGAGAGTTGAATCTTTAGAATTGTTGTAAACATCTCATATAAATGATACAACGATGAAAACATAAAACAACTTTTGGTTTTGTAATAACAAAGACCAGTGTTGGAAATGCTGATAGAAAGTTGAGAGATTTTTATTTTCCGAAAGCAACATGGCGTCAGAAAAAAATCTAGAAAAAATATCTTAGTTTTTTCTCTTTAAATGTCACAAAACTACTTTTATTCTTACCTCATCAAGAAAAGTACAACTCCATTCATACTCTAGTACTATTATTTGACTTATATCAAGGTCTAATCGACCAATATTTCCCTATATTCCAAGCCTCACGCCGCCACCTGAAAAGGGACACCTGGAAAGGGGCACCTAGGTGTGGGACACCTAGGTGGTATTTAGTAACACCCTTTGTTACAAATGATTTCATTGGTCCAATACTTTAAAACAAGTGTCGCCATCTGCTGACAAATAAAACAAAGCAGCCATTACGGACAGGAGCGACGAGTGACCACATTGATCAGGATGTTGACACGAACATAAGTGCATATCGGGACGTTTTCTACTGCTGGTTACGATCCCACAAGCTATTCATATTAAGCATCATCACGTATGTATCCGTATTTATTGTATATGATTCACCTGTTGTTGGAATGGAAGGAAAACATGACATATTTGAAAACATATGGAAACTTCTTGAATTTGAAATCATCATCATGAAAATTTATTTCTTTGTTCGTGAGTTGTCCACTTCGAATTCAAGGATTTAACTATAGTTGAACAGGGCGATTCGGCTTTTGCTTTTGGCAATCCAATGTTGATAAATCTTAGAGGCACTACTGGGGTAATAGTCTAATTGTGAAATTAGACTTTGTTAATCCTTGTGTAGCGACCCGGGTTGGCTTTTCATACTTTTGAACTTCCGGTTAGTTTGACCTTCCTGTTAAGGACCTTACCCGAAATTTTTGATGCCAACTTTCCCCCGGTTCGCTACTTCCCTTCGCTCTGGAGCGCGATTTTGCCCGCTGCTTTGTGCCATGGTAAGACCTTTATTCTATAATTAAAGGTTCCCTGTAAATCAGGTTTTCAAAATCCATTTAATACTGGGGAAACATACTTATAGCCACTTTCTTGCGGGGTAATAATTTTATGTAAGGGAGGTCATAGCCTCGCTTTAGAATCACAGCCATCTTTTACCGACACGACAATATCTTTCGAAATATCATCCTTTCCACTACTATACTACTGAGAATATTGAGATCTGAGGTTCCTAGAGACGAAGGAAGTGACAATGAGTGAGAACAGGTGGCTCTGGGTATGTTTCCCCCATTAGTGGCGCTAAGAATTTGCCAGATTTGAGTTTTGTCTGTTTTCGCCCGAAACGGCGTGTTTTTGACCAAGGTCGCCATCTTGGATTAAGAGTGGGCGCCTTAGATTTTCAATCATTTTCCACCTTGATTTGGCAATTTCCGAAGCGCCAGGTATCATTTTCCTGGTCTTTGTAACCATATTTTTATATTCTTAAACTCAATTGAGGCGCTGAGCTAATTTCATTTTACATTTTTAGGCCGGAGGTGGCCAGTTCTTTTTGACATAACAGGGCAGAATGTAATTGATTTTTGATTTTGTCACCCTTAGAATCTGTGCCCATCCATACTCTGGAGGGTGCAGACTAATTTATTCCTAGAGTAAATAGGGCTAAGATCTTTAATCTTGTTTATTTTGGCCATTTAATTGAGCTTTGAGAGTTTCTGCCAGTTTTCATTCTGATTTTGCTGCTTAGCGCTCATTTGAGTTCAGGGATATTTCACTACCTCAGAGCATAGTATTATTACTGCCTGCTGAGAGTCAGGGTATTTTTGGAACCGTTGAGCGCCAAATTTCACCTAGATTACACTTTAGCATTTTCAAAGAATCTCAATAACTTCAAGGTGAACATTTTGATAAATATACTTTATAAACTTTGAATCTAGATCTGAGCTTTTAACACATCTGAATCTGATTATATAGTATTTCACAGAACCCAGTATTATTCGGATAAAACATATTTTATTCACTTGTAAAATATATATGTTGTGCCTTTGAAAGTTTATAATCATACATGTACTGGTGCTAATATTTTCTGCAATATTGAACTGCTGATATTTTTATACGGATTTTGTATTTGATAACCAGGTGCTCCAGTCGCTCCATCAGGAGCTGGAATTTTGTACCATTTACTTTCTAGGGGCGATTAACTGTCCAACCCATAGCGCTCTGATATCGCCTTTATAGGCTGGATTTTTGTACTTTTATTTTTCAGGCGCTTTTGTCTCAGCTAGGCATAATTAGGGTACATTCATAACTTCATAGCTAGATAGTTTTATAGTTGATATTTTTACTAGTCAGGTTCATTATTGTGTCACAGTCAGTGAAAATGTAATTTTGATAACAGATATCTTTCATTTATTTTTGTACATCAAGAGAGGATATTTACAAATAATTAAACAATCATTCTAGAACCTACTTGCTTGTCGTGTTATAGTTTGTGTTAATTGAGCTGGTTAAGATTAAATCCATAAAAAAGATTAAAGCCATTTCAATCATCTTCACATTTTACTGGGTCCCCTGATTCCTTCACATAGCCATTTGTTCAATTAGTAATTTTAGCTTTTAATCCCATTTATAGAGGGCAGGACTGCATAGTCAGCTTTTAACATTACAATTTTGGGTTTCACTTTCAATACATTCTTTTACTTTATATTCTCATCTAAAGGGGGCAGCACCTGACTGAATCACTTAAAACAACACAGCTCCATTCATCTCAATTTCGAACTTACGCCAACCGTTCTTTTCACGCTACCACAACGTAATTTGTACAGGGGTAACTTTGTGAATAGTTTCTTTTGTATCATTCCCCTGTACGTAGCAGTGTCGGGAGACTGTCCTGAGCTGTTACACTTGGATGAAGAAAAGACTGAACACAGCTCGATTTTACAACAGCTGGAGCTGAGGGATGGTTCTCATTGACAGTTTTAGGTTGTGGTTTCCTCCAGCTTCTAGGCCGATGTGGCAGAATAAGAAACGATATTTAAGAACATTCATCTGTTGATGGAATGGAAGGAAAATATGACATATTTGAAAACAAATGGAATCTTCTTGAAATCATGAAAATCAATTTCTTTGTTCGAGACCCTTTGATTGGGAGTTGTCCAGTTCGAATTCAAGGATTTTACTATTGTTTAGAACAGAACGATTCGGCAGCTTTTGGCAACCCAATACTGATAAATCTCACAAGCACTACTGGGGTAATAATTGTGAAATTAGACTTTGTTAGACCTTGGATGAAGAAAAGACTGAACACAGCTGGATTTTGTAACAGCTGGAGAGCTAGAGTCCATTTCATTGCTTCATTTCGTCAGTAGAACGGCAAAAATAAGAAGTTGGGAGACCATTGTGCAATAATATATGGAAAAGTATATTCATAATGTACATGAATGACATTTGTGTATTTCAGATTTTTGAGTTTTTTGTGGAATAAGGTTGTGCCGTCTTGTAATTTGAAGAATTTCAGCCATGTTAATCTTATTGAAAATAACATGGCAGAGAAACATCCAAATATAAGAGGCCACACACTTTATAAGCCAAACTAGAAGCAATCCAAGATATACAAATGTCATTCATGTACATTATGAATATACTTTTCCATATATTATTGCACAATGGTCTCCCAATTTCTTATATTTGCCGTTCAACTGACGAAATGAAGCAGTGAAATGGACTCTAGTAACCAAACCCGTCTGGCCCAGTAATCTACTCCCGATTCTGAATTGTCGTAGATCTAGGGCCAGACAATGTCCAATGCAAAAAAGGGGGTATTTACTCCGGAAAAAACATGTCGCTGAATCATCACTTATTATTCATTCCCTATTAGCCATCCAACCAAAACATCGGGTACCATGTAAACCCAAGTATTTATTTGAAATAAAGAGAACATAACTTACGCGTAAATGTTGTGTTTTGTTTGTTAATATTGATGTTGAAATGGGCACAACATTTCGTCAATATTTCGTCAGTTCTCCGCACCGAATAAAGTCACGTGATGTGACATAACACGAGTGTGACGCGATAATTTTTAAACTTTCATGGAACGAAAATACATTTCCCGGGAATCAATACATTCCAAATATTACGATTTGTTCAGCAGATTTGTTATCAAAACGTAGATTACTTTATAAAACAGACGTGTCTGTGTTGTATTTAAACTGGAAAGAAATATGGTGGACATTAAATACGATTTTTCAATTTGTTGAACTGATGGAATGTAGTACTGAACGAAATAAGCAGCCAAGACTTCTTGATATTCTACGAGATCACGAACAGATTGCAGAAGAATTTTTCTTTTTGCTGCGTTTAGACGTTTCGTTCTTATTTATTAGCCGTCATCCAGCGATGGAAACCTAATATAAATACAAAGTTTGATACAAGGACCAAACACGTAAGTGATTTTTATGATGTTTATTCATTTATCAGCACGTATTATACATTGAAAAACCAGTGTGTTTTTTCCGGAGTAAATACCCCATTTTTTGCATTGGAGCTAGTCTGGCCCAGATCTACGACGTCAGGAGTAGATAACTGGGCCAGACGGGTTTGGTTAGAGAGCTAGCTGAGGGATGGTTCTCATTGACAGTTTTAGGTTGTGGTTTCCTCCAGCTTCTGGGCCAATGTGGCAGAATAAGAAATGATATGTAAGAAAATTCATCTGTTGATGGAATGGAAGGAAAATATGACATAGTTGAAAACATCTGGAATCTTGAAATCATGAAAATTTATTTCTTTGTTCGAGACCCTCTGATTGGGAGTTGTTCAGTTCGAATTCAAGGATTTAACTATAGTTTAGAACAGGGTGATTTTGCAGCCTTTGGCAATCCAGTATTGATAAATCTTACATGCACTACTTAGGTAATAATTGTGAAATTAGACTTTGTTAGACCTTGGATGAAGAAAAGACTGAACACAGCTGGATTTTGCAACAGCTGGAGAGCTAGCTGAGGGATGGTTCTCATTGACAGTTTTAGGTAGTGGTTTTCTCGAGCTTTTAGGCCGATGTGGCAGAATAAGAAACAATATTTAAGAACTTTAGTGAATATAACTTGCATTTTTCTTAGTGCATGATGACAATAAGTCCTATTTCAGGCCTCATAGACTTTTTACAACTCAAACATCAGTTCTGACCTCGCAAACTATGTTCATTGCGCTTTAACCACGATTCTCAAGTTGCAAACATGAAATCTTATGTTTCTCCTGAACATATTTCTCCACTCACGAACAAAGATCAGTGCTGGCGAACAATGTGTACATAATGTATTCTGGTATTTCAGATTCCAGTTGCAAGCAACACCAAAAGTCTGTTTGCAGTTTACATTGACCCATATACACAAAATCTATTTCATAAACTTTCATTGTCATAAACTCTCCACAGCCAATGAAAAGTCATGTTTTTTTTATTTTATTACCCAGCCCTTTCACTGAAAATGTCAATGCGTGGGATTGCAAAGTATGAAATGTTTGTGTTTCCTGGAGCTTGAAGACATGAGTTGATAGGAAATTACATCATGAGTAAATCTTGACTCGAATATGCCGTATTTACTAAATATATTTTTACTTATTAGGTGAAGTGAGAAAAGATAATTGATTGATCATACGTGCAGGGCAGCATTTGATTGCAGTATTTGAAATCCAACAGCAGAGTTAATTTCGGTGGCACATGTATTTTAAGGTATGATTTTCCTTTTGTCATATTAGATTAGTGCATGTCATTTTCACAATTTATGTGTGTACTCATTCACAACATATGTGTACTATACCAATGAACATATGACCAGATTCAGATTGCAACAAGATTGGTTATAAAAACAAAACAATTTTTTGACCTATTACGAAGTTATACTATGAAACTGGATAATGTGAGTGTGGCAGGACTGCCACTCATGGTGAATAAATGTAGAGATTCTGTACTAATGTTGATATTGAAACCATCTTCAGAGGTAGATTTATTTCGTCCTCAGCGTTATTCAATATTATGCACCTTGATTCCCAACCCAGAGAAACGTGTGAACATAAGGGATGGAATTTTATTTCTTTATTGAAAATCCCAAAAATGAGGATCAAATAAATAATACATGTTTTTGTTTCTCATCACACAAGTTGTTATATTGAGCAGCACTGGCGGTAGCCTCAACATTTTGTGGGTCACATGACCCAGCTCAATCAAAAAACTGGCGGTAGCCTCAACATTTTGTGGGTCACATGACCCAGCTCAATCAAAAAAGTGGGTCAAACTTGGAAAATGTGGGTCAAATTGAATTATGATAAAGCGTCATTTTCAGAAAATCTAAAGTACAAAAATAAATGTGCTGCAATGAGACTTCATGTCTTAGAGACTGAAAATCAGCTTAGGCCAAAAGGTTGGGTGAAACATAAACATAAACCAAATCAATGGATAATGACCAAATAGCAGTGCGGCGCAAACTAGGGGGGTCTGGGGGCATGCCACCCCCCGAAAATTTTGAAATTTAGACCCTCTCTTTATATAAACAATAAGAAAAAAATGTGTTGTTAGAAAACTTTATTTTTATTTTTTCAGATAAATTATGCAGATTTTTGAACTTTTTTTGAAAACATTTAACCATAAGATAAAATCAGTATTTTCCTGTCACTAATATCAAACTGTATATGAGCAATTGATCTCAATAAAGCAGATCAATACATAATTGATTGTAATTAATTTTTTTCTTAATTTGTTTTTCAATGTTGCCCCTTGTTCCTCCTCACTCTGGTGTAAATTAATAAACTCAATATTCCTTTCTGACACATTATCAATCTCAATGAAATATAAGGATCAACACTCTGACTTGTAATATTTTATTTGTTTTCAAATGTTGCCCTTTGTGCTTCCTCACTATAATTATTAGACTCCAGATGTCAATCTGGAGTCTATTGTTTTTGCCAGTATTCTTCTTTATTCTTATTCTTATTCTTTTTATTCTTCTACCCACGTTTTCTCAGTAACTAGAAGACATTGAGTCAAGTCCTTTATACAGTCAAGTTAGGTTCAGTATCTAGTTTCTCGGAAATTGGGTCAATTTTTTATATAGGTCAAAGGTCAAGAACTAGGTCAAATCTTACATTTTCAATATTCTATCAATTATTTTCGTCATTATTTATCGAAACATCTTTTTCTTTTTTTCATCATGTAGCCAAGAAACAGCCCTTTCATAAATGTGCCATCCGTTTTTTGATAACTCTTACCGATTTTTAGATATGGCGTCCAGAAAGTAGGTCACACCAAAACGTGCTCCAAATTCAATGTATGAGTTATGAAATAGGGGTAGAATTATGTCAGGAATCCGAATCTGCAAACCAAATTTCGATCCGACTTCCGGTTCGGAAGTAATGGCGTTTTAAAAACTCAAAAATCGCTAAATTTGGTGCCCATGTTAAGTCAATGGGAAAAAAGATTTTTTTGAAGTGAAAAATACGAAATATAGACTGAGTTCAGCTTCATATAATCAAAGCCTTTAAAAGAAGGGGACCTCAAAAGCCACATATCTTCAAAAT
>CAIIXF020000012.1:6393000-6404817 GCA_903813345.2 Owenia fusiformis | reverse complement strand
ACTGCTCCCATGTAGTCTTTTTTCAGACCAATGCCCACCTATTACTGACCGAAGATATGAAGGGACTCCAGCAAAAAATATGTTGTAAGGAAATTACCTGCTGCTTCCATGTAGTTGTATTTTAATTTTCAGACCAATGCCCACCTATTACTGACCCAAGATATGAGGGACTCTAGCAAAAATGTGTTGTAAAGAAAGTGCTTGCTCCCATATAGTTTTATTTCAATTTTCCGACCAATGCACACCTATTACTGACCCAAGATATGGAGAGACTCTGGCAATAATGTGTTGTAAGAAAAGTACCTGCTCCAATGTAGTTTTATTTTAATTTTCAGACCAATGCCCACCTATTACTGACCCAAGATATGGAGGGAAACCACCAAAAATGTGTTGTAAGGACAATACCTGGCATTTGCCATTAGGTGGAGGAAAGTACTCAACTGAGGTTATTCCCAACGGTAAAATGATTCCACGTGAATGTCCCAGAGGTCAAGTGTTCCAGATATCAAGTCATCGTAAATGTGGATGCGCATACGTAATTGGTAAAACTTTTTAACATTAACAGAAATTTAATTTATCAGCCAAACAAATATTGACCTTCTAACAAAAATTTATTATGAAATATTAGTGAATTTTTAGCGATGTCATCGGTCCAATGTGACGTCTCACGAAGTACAAATTAAGTGGGGCCATTTTTACTCAAATTATTGAATATCTTATATCTCGATCTGCTTTACTGTTAAGCCTGTATTTGTACATGATTAGTTGAAATCGGCTTACATGTTGTAAATGATCGAGCTAAATTCAATAGGCATAACAACTGATCAGGATTTAGTGGTGATCAGCGTTTCTCGGAATTTTAAAAATTAATTAATTTAATTCAATGTTTATCCTGATTTTACACGATTTATAAATTTAGCAAACAATGGATGAATATATCATTAACAGAAGATAATTTATTATTTTTACGAGAAATCCAATATGTTTCATAATGACCGTCCCCCCATCCACAGCCAATCATAGATCACGTGGCCCCATAATCTATATACGGTAGTAAAGGTTATTCAATTCTGGACTTATGTGTCACATTTTAGCATGACTGGTCAATGAGAACATAATTTGTAAACTTTTGTTTGATAATCACTATACCCTCAGTTTATGTGATTTATGGCTACCATTTCTAATGGATTTAAAGAGAGGAGCATATTGCTATATAATCCATCGAATCACCAAGAGCTCCCTGGGTAATTCTTTGAAATATTTAATACATTTGTCGCTCAAACATTATTGGGATATATCCTCAGCATCCATCAAATGTTATAAGTTGTACATTACAATAGATAATAGTGTATTGAGGCATAGTTATCATAGCTGTTTGCAGGGCACGTGGCTAATTTGGGGAAAAAATTGCTATCAGATTCTATGCTTAAGGTACAATGGGTACCTTTTGTAGAGGTATGTAGCAAGTTATAAAGCCTGTTGAGCTTATCCAAAGTTGTTTTAACACAACGTGAAACACTATTTTCTAAGCACTACTAAGAAAGAATACTTAATGTCTTATCCATAAGTAATAAGCACTACTAACTGCTAATTCTCAGGAATAAAAAGTTCACACTTATCATACCTATTGAGAGATAAATATTGCTTATCCTCGGCCCAGGTACGTCTTATCCGTGTGTCATGTGACTACTGCGTTAATTAACTAAGTAAAGCATTTCAATTTAAGTGTAGTATGTTTGCATGCAGCAAGCATTTAATCATTTTTGATTTTTGATTAAAAATAACTCATTTGGATCAAATATTTAAATTCTACTAGAGTGCGTGGAGTGGAAACAAGTCTTCATTCAAGCACTAAATATCAAAAGGAAGATTTCAGGACCCCTTAACTTTACTCCCGGACTTTTCTATTCAACACAACCCATCCCCCTTCCCCAATTATCCCTAATGATCCCATAATGTTCGTTTCTGTGCCCCCTGTCCAATGTCCATGGCCAGTAATTAATCTATGTGTATATTGTCTCCCTCCAAAAGGTAGGAAAAACCAGATGCAGACATAAACATTGACAAGGTGAGGGGATTTAAATATAAAAATAGTCTTGTTTTTGGCTCTGACTTAAATATCTTGACACTGTTTAACGAAGCCAGTTTAAGGAATGAGAGGCAGAAATAATTCCTAGATGATCTTTCTTTACTGTAATTAAGATGCTACTTAACCGCAATTTTAAAAGGGATTAAGTTATTTACCTTGTGATAATTTAATACTACTTATTGATTGGTTTGCCAAATATAATACCCCGTATAAGACCCTTGTCTCTGATTGTAAAACATCTGTATATTACATTATGTGAAACAATTCCAAAAAGTTTTGTCTTGAACTCAATCAAATAGCAATATATTTCAACATGTAGAAATTATTTATTAACATAATTTCGGGCACTATAGGTTAAAGGGTTTTCTGTTTTGCTATTTTTGTGTCACGCTTGAATTGTGTGCTTTATTTATTTGGGATTTGAATTTGGAAAGGTGAATTCACGATCAATAAAGTTTATAATATCATTTATTAACCAATACATCGAGGCAAAGCCACCTTTCAAACACATCATCTATTATGCATGTCCATTTGTAGCAACACACGGCTCATACCACTAGGGGTATGTAGATGTTAATGAATGGGAATTTTTCATCTTATTATTTTTATGTTTTCATTAAACAGCCAGAAAAAAACTATTTTTCATTTCCCAAGGAATTTAAAATGTATCTAATATATTATACAATCAGACAGACTGGCTATTCGTTATGAAAGGCCATTTGTTTTTTTTCCACTACAGGATGTTTCTTCAGAAGTTAATTAATTGTTTATCTTAGTGTTTAGATGCATTGTCCCTTGACGCTTTCATGAAATAAATGAACTTTGTGATGGACTACAATTGTATATTTTTACAGGAACAGTTATTTTTATCACCAAAGTAGAGCACTTGTTACATTATTTTCATTTTAGGTCTCTCTTATTAGTTGCATTGCAGAAGTCTAATATTATTCTCTCCGTGTGCCGAATGTTCTTATACCCGTAGCCAAGGGGTGGGCGTGGTTCAAGGAGTGCGAGAATTCGAATTGAATACAAAATAAATACGTAACATATAAATATATAAGTACATAATGTCTAGCCAAGTCTTCTTGCATTTTCTGAACTTCAAATGCGCCTTTTGATGTGTGGTAACAAAATACTAAATAAATATTTATGTTACTCCAGCTTGTTTTCATATTAATTTGGCAATAAAACGTGTATAAAGAGATAGCAAATTGTGCACAACCCCAATCCCTTCCCCGATCGGGTCCCGTTTACTATGCATGTTATAATGTATAAAAGTAATTTGTAATAAAGACAATAATGCCCCCCCCCCCCCCCCCTATTGCAACCATCTTCGTTCACTCAGCTCCCGTCGATGGACACAGTTAAGACCGAGCGTGCAATGTATTGCAACATTTTGTCAATTAATGGCATTGGCCCGGGGTATCAACACACATTTGATTGAAATAATTCAAACCAAAGTTCCAAATGAATAAAGAACGTGAAGGTTCTGTTTGACATTCGAACAAAAATTTATCCAGTCAAAAATAGATTTCTAATATTTGAACTTGATTAGATGTATTTATTGATCCTTAATTAAAACTACAGATGGTTCACTCGATTCCGAATAAACAAAAAATAATCCTATACACGTTTACTTGGTTCTCATGATACTGCCTATAACCTATAATACTCATGTATCAAAACAAATATTAATTAATCCGTCTGTGTGATTGTTCCCTGACTCAAACTAAGCGAACCCCGATTTCAGTTCTAAATATTTCACTTGAAACGATTTAGCCAACATGATACAATATGACATTTGATTAATTATACATGTATAAAGCCAATTATTATCAAAACCCATAAATGCTCACAATATAAATATAGTTTTATTGATGGCCATTAACAGATATCAGGGGCGTAGCCAGCTTTCAGTCAGGGGGGGGGGGGTGCGATTGCCAAAAAGATTTCGGGTTTCAGTCGGGGGGGGGGTGCGATTGTGACATAATCGGGGGGTGCGATTGTGACATAAACCAGCCAAAAAATGATTTTTATATTGAATTTTACAAAATTAGATGCAACTTCATTCCAAATTGAGCTAGAAGCTTCAAATAAAAAGCTTTATAGTTCTTTTCTCCTCTTTCTCAGGGTCTTATTCGCAACCCTCCCCCCCCCCCCTGGCTAAGCCTATGGATATTTGGACATATTTCAAATAAATAACCTAGCATCCAACCGCGCAAGCAACCAAGCAAGCAAGCAAACGACCATCAAAGCAAGCAGGAAACTAAGCAAGTAAAAAAACATGCAACTTACAAATAAAGCAAGCAAACAACCGACAAACCAACCAATCAAGTAACTAATCAAACTCTAATCCAGCAAAGCAACTAAGCAACAAAGAAAGAATGCAAGCAAGTAAACGGTCAATCAAGCAATCAATCGTGCAAATAAGCAAGCAAACAAACAATCTACCATCCAAGCAACTAATTAACATAATTCAATAAGATTAAAATTAAACCTTGCGCACATTTTCTCTACGGGGGTCGTACGGCGGCCGGAGCTTCAAAAAACTAGATACACGTTGAAAGATCCAAAGTGCAAAATGTAGCTCTGTGCTTAATTTTGGTTATGTTTAAGATGAAACTTTTCAGATTTGCTTCACTTAATGCATATCCCCAGGATTTCAAAATACGATACACATGTATGTATTACAATTGGAGACAAATTTCTAATAGTTGTCCAATCAATCAGTGATATCAATTTCATTGTTTTCATAACTGGGAATGTTTAACTTGATTACAGGAGATCGGCTAGGAATTGTTTTTCAGGCTGAGATTCGAAGAGGCACTTTTAATTAACGCCTCCTGGCGACTTAAGAATTGAGTAATATAGAGCTATCATATTGATTACATTTATCAATCACAGAAATGAAACACATTGGAGTATACATGAAGTTAAATAATTGGGGATGGGAGGGGGGTAGTGAACACACGGGATACTGAATTCTTCCTCTTAAACATAAACTTAAACGTCAGTGCTTGAATGAAGGCTTCCCCCGGGGCTTCCCTTTAACAGATTTAGGGAGTTTTACAACTAGTTTTACTGAAACTGAAGATTTTCAATTGACTTTGTTATAACATCTTATTATAATACACTGGAAACAGGATCTTAAGAGGTTCTGGACAAATCATTTGATTCTGGACTTGTCATATTTTTTTTTCAACGAAATCACATCCAAGGGTTGAATTTTTATTAGCTATTTAGAGAGTGAGTCCTGCCTAGTATTAATTTCAATAAAAAAGTTAAAATAGAACCCTATTTGAGAGTCAATCTAATACTTACATTACAGTGATAAATTAAGGCAAATCCTGAAATATTTTTAAAGTGCATTTTTTTATGAAATATTATCCAGCAAGTATTTAAATGAAACGGTCTTATTTAAATACAAATCATAACATGATATTTTTCATGAAACATTTTTCAATGAAATTCAATTGAAGGGTCAAGATAAAACGAGCTAATTTAGGTGAAAACCCTTACATGATGATGTGTTTTCATAACTTCTTTCATAAAATTCCATCAAGGGGTGAAGATAAAATGATCGAATTTAAGTGATTTAAGGATCACGAGAATATGTTTTCTTTGATATTTTCTATGAAATCCCATCCAATGGTCAAGGTAAAATTTTGATTTTGATTTTGATTTGGTCACGTGTTCGAAAGATCCATATAAGGCCCATAGAACCATATAGGAACGTCATTTTGAATGTCACGTGAGAGATCCATATAAGGCTTTTAGAACCATTTATGGAAAGATGAGGGAAGCCCCTGACACCTGTTTCACGATTTTTATGCACTTCATTATTGTACCGAAGTTTGCCGATTCGATTCGTCGTATTTCGGAATCCTGGTGACAATTTTATACTCCATTGGAGTATTTTTGACCTACTTCTTATGACGGAAATTCCCGAACCTTGTTCGGATTAATCCGGATTTTCTGACCTACCTTATCTACCGAGATTTCACGAGTTAACATTCGTCTCATTCCGGAATCCTGGTGACAATTTTATACTCCATTGGAGTATTTTTGATCTACTTTTTCTGGATTTTGCCCTACTTATTATATCTTGACAACAAGCAAATCAAAAAGTTCGACATGAACGGGTCTCGATCAACTAACCTAGACTATGGAAGCCAGGCACGCTAACCATTAGGCCAACGAGCTACCGATATGAAAGAACAAAAGTATTATATATTTATACCGAGCGTCAATTCAAAATGATCCTCACTTTTGTCTCCACTTAAATACGACTCGTCAGTTGTATCCAGAATAGTAGAACGCCTATGGCGCTAGTGAATAACCAAGTCCCAGGTGAGGGGTTCGTATCCCTCCGTGATATACTATTTTTGTTTTATTAAATACGACAGAAAGGAGCAAGGTGTAGGTTAAAAACAAGACGTTAGTTTGTTTCAAAACAGTTTGGAAACATTAATCTCTGATAATTTAAGGTTTTCCACTCCTGAAGGGACTCTAGATTATGAAATTCAATAATCCACTCAGTAAAAATACGATTTCTCTGCAACCTGATGTCCAATCAAGATCATTCAAATATATATGTGTTCCTGACACGTTTGGGCGTCCGGGAATAAAATTGCATGTGAAAACTATTTACAAAAGTGTTCCAGAGACCCTTATTTACTTGGCTAAGGTTTTATTTGAAGATACATTGCCTTATTAGCAGGTAGAGGGGCATACAGAACACGGAAGCAAATGCTATGTTGAAAATTTTCTATATTTCAATTTGAACCTGTGTTTACATGTCACGTAGGCCAGTGTTTTATATGGGGATTATATGTACTTTCCTTGTTTACATGAACGTAAATCATTACATGAAATCTGCATTCTTCTGGGTTTAATCTGGGTTTGTATTGTCTTATTGGGGCTTTTCGACTTTAAAACAAACCCTACCTAAATGGATTGTGTCTCGGGAACGTTTTTGTAAATAGTTATTATAAACAATTCTGAAAGAATATCACATATTTTTGTCTTCCCGATTTCAGTCATGAATTACGTCAATTTCTCGTGCAAACATTGGGTAGACGTTGTCATAACCGGATGCCCGAACGTGTCAGGAACATATAGATACTCGAATGATGTTGATTGAACATCAGGGTTGAGCGAAATCGTAATTTTACTGAGTGGCTTCACGAAAAAATAAGCAGCACTTTAGGCTACCTAAATACAACTCGTCAGTTGTATCCAGTTGGAATCCCAGCGTAATGTTTTTAATTATATGGTTGTGCTTTGATTTAACGCTGAAAACATTTATAACTACGTCAACTTTATATTAAAACATTTATTATCTTTTCAGTTGTATTAAAATGTAAAATATGATATATGTCAGCTTATTGCTTTCTGGAAAACAGTCCAGGTTTAAATTTGGTACAATGAATCGGACACTCATGTAAATCGACATGGTTATAACATTGAACTCAATGCAGTAAATTAGTTATTTCTATGAATCACAGCGGGATTGGTTTCATTTTAGATGATTGCCAACTCTGGCGGTTTTTTGTAAATGCTTTTGACCGCTGTAAATGTGAAACTGATACAGTATTATTCAATTGTTTTATGTCTTGGTCACATTTGCTCCGATTTTCACTACGGCGCCCGGCCGATTGAGTATTGTGTTCAGAAATGTATTCAATTTTGAACAAAATACTCGCAGCAAATGTGATCCAGGCATTACACAGCGGTATTTCGAACATACTATTGTTGCTTAACCACGACCTAGCCAGTTTTAAAATCATACTCCTTATTTAAATCCAAGTAAACGATCAATGTCTAGGTATTTGGCGTTTGATGATACTATGGCCCTTGGCGAATTATGATTAGATGAACCGAGGTCAACATTAATGTTTCTTGTACAAGGTCATCCCAAGGTCTAAGATAAATATTTAGGTATTTTACGTTTCAAGACCTTTGGACAAATTCGATTCAACGATGTATTAAAGTTAAAATGTATACAGAGATAAAATAGGTTATCTCCTATCGTTTCCTTGTGTATACGTTTATGTCTCTGCGTAATAACGCAGATGCGAGCAGGTAGTTACCAATCTCACCACAAGGTGGCTCGTTCGGGTCAGATAGCATGGCGGGTATGGTAGAAAGTTCCCTTTAACTTAAGGTGCTATGGAAGTTAACAGGAAATGACAAAACAGGAAGTGACAATTTTTTTGCATTTTTAGATATTTTTTGAATAAAGATAACAGAGTTCTGGTTTGACCTCCAGTCAATTTAACTATTTCCACATATCATTTACATGACCAGGATCACAATGTGCATGGTCAGAATGACCCTAAACATGATGAAATAACCTTTTTAGCCCTTTGAAAGTGTGACTGAAAAAAAGCTAAAAGTAGGAGCGTAGGGATAGTCACTGAACAGAATCTTTTGAATTTTTCAGAAAATGTGCCCAATATAATGCTCTAACTAGTACAATCTTTGAAATTTTAGATAATTGTCTTAAACAAAAATGGCGGTCATAAAAAGGAAAATAGATCGCTTTTCAAATCAGTTTTTTCATTTTTTTTCTTTTTCTATGAATGATATCAAATTTTCAAAGATTGTATCATTTAGAGCAATATATTGGGCACATTTTCTGAAAAATTCAAAAGATTCTGTTCAGTGACCTTCCCTACGCTCCTACTTTTAGCTTTTTTTCAGTCACACTTTCAAAGGGCTAAAAAGGTTATTTCATCATGTTTAGGGTCATTCTGACCATGCACATTGTGATCCTGGTCATGTAAATGATATTTGGAAATAGTTAAATTGACTGGAGGTCAAACCAGAACTCTGTTATCTTTATTCAAAAAATATCTAAAAATGCAAAAAAAAATGTCACTTCCTGTTTTGTCATTTCCTGTTAACTTCCATAGCACCTTAAAGTACATCTGTTTTCGTGGTTCAATTTTCATATCACCCTTAAAATGTATCTAATAGCAATGCAATTAAAATATGTCCAGTGAACGAAAATGCAATACAAGAATAGATATTTCACTTTTTGTGATTTTGTAACAATGGTGTTATTTTTTGTATATGTAACATGGTCATTTTCACATTTTATATTATTACTGTTCATATTAATCAATCCCTATTCATCTCAATATAACAGGTCCCTAAGTAGGTTATTTGCAGTTTTACTCTTTTAATACCATGTTCACTTTTCACCTTGAGTTATTCAACTATGCAAACTGTGTCAGTTTTATATATCTATTGTTCCCCTATATGGTCTTTCTCACTCACATGTAGCTGAGTTTGCATTGGGTGTTGGCTTGTCAGTAGTTGCTGTAAGAGTTCATGTTGTACATTACAGAGCATTGTATTTTAAACATTGAAGTTTGAAATATACTATTTTATATATATTTTAATTTGAGTTCGAGTTATTTTATTGCCACCCACGGGCCTTCCACACGCCCATTTACATATAACGCTTTGAAACAACTTTAAAAAGTGAGCAATGTCAGTGTTGTGATAATAGAGAATTTTCGTTATAAGTTGTTTCAAAAACGTATACGTATACTTATAGTTTAAAGGGTCTTGTCGAACTAAAATCAATTCAAATTGATTTTCATAATCTGTACCAAGTGGGGCATAACTATTCCCGATATAGTCAAGCTTCATCATCAACTAGGGACTGCGAATACAATGTCCTTTGCTAGTGTCAATTATGAACACGATAAACTAAATTCTAGTTGACGGGTCCTTGTAGTGTACGATAAACAAGACCCTTTAAAGTGAATCACTACACGAACGAGTCGATCATTTCAAAGTTCTCATGAAATTATAAGGTCAATTTTTAAGTTTTTACGTATAAAAGGGCCTTTATACGCAGATTATAAACTTACAGAGTTGGATCTCCGCATAGTATATGTGTGGACCTACTGACCAGAATGGCTTATTAAAATTAATCGGCTGAATAGGCATAGTATCCAATCAAATAGCTCGACTCATTCATTAGCTGAACTAATTCTCCCTTCGTTATTTCTACAAGGTGATTCAAAACGATCATCTACAAAAAATATATTTGAGAGTAGATAAATCTGTAAAACCCGTGTGCTATATCAGCCTATTTGATTCTAGAAAACACATATGACACAACTAAACATGCTTTACATCAAGGGGGTACGGATGGTATGCCATTGGCCCTTTTTATTACCGTCCTAGGTTATATTTCCCGACGAATTAGGAAATTATGAAACACCTTGTTTATTGGGTTTATAAGTATAAGTATACGTTTAAGTTTTTAAAAAACTTATAACGAAAATTCTCTAATAACGCCCCTCATACCTATTTATTACAGGTCGTGTAGACCATTGTTGCCTGATTTATAGCAAAAACATTGACTTTTGCATGTTGATGATGATGATGATGCGCCTTTTATAATAGATCTCATATCTTAGAAGCGTATCAGTTCAAAAAATACTAGAAGACCTTACATATTTTGCCATGCACTGCGCCTATTCATTTGGCAATTCAGTTGTAAATTTTATCTTGAAAAAAATAAATCTTCCAAATTTGTTGAGTTTTCTTGCAGAAATCGCCTACCCCCCCCCCCCTCCATCCATTTTGTATGATCACAAGGCGTGATTGAAGCTGCTGATATTCTTCTTTAAACGAGTCGGATTTTCAAAATCTATAAGTTGGACTCCCTTTATAGAAGCTTTGAACTGAATTTGCACTGCTTAATGCTGAAATTTTATTGTTTATCCATACATTTTAAGAAAAAATGTATAAAAAAGATGTTAAAGCCAAATGTTGCCCTAAAAATTCAGAAAATGTGAAAAATTTCGAATTTTCTATGTACAGGCCTTGTTGCCCCTTTAAGAAGCTTAATATGTAAATTATCTAATCAAACACTTCGTCCACCATTTTGAAACACTAATCAATCCAATCTGTGCTAGCGATTCATAGGGCGAGCCAGTGGGATATTTCCAGGGTTCATACACACCTGGAAATGTCAGGGAAATTGACTTGATTTTCCAAGTGCTGGAAATGTCAGGTAATTTTAAAATTAGGTCAAAAGGGCCAAAGATGACCGGGAATTTTGAAACGGTAAACATGTCAGGGAAATGTCAGGGAAATTTGTATCAGTGTTGAAAAAATAATGTTCCAGAGATTAATGTTTCCAAACTGTTTTGAAACAAACTAACGTCTTGTTTTCAACCTACACCTTGCTCCTTTCTGTCGTATTTAATAGTATATCCCGGAGGGATACGAACCCCTCACCTGGGACTTGGTTATTCACTAGCGCCATAGGCGTTCTACTATTCTGGATACAACTGACGAGTCGTATTTAAGTGGAGACAAAAGTGAGGATCATTTTGAATTGACGCTCGGTATAAATATATAATATTTTTGTTCTTTCATATCGGTAGCTCGTTGGCCTAATGGTTAGCGTGCCTGGCTTCCATAGTCTAGGTTAGTTGATCGAGACCCGTTCATGTCGAACTTTTTGATTTGCTTGTTGTCAAGATATAATAAGTAGGGCAAAATCCAGAAAAAGTAGATCAAAAATACTCCAATGGAGTATAAAATTGTCACCAGGATTCCGGAATGAGACGAATGTTAACTCGTGAAATCTCGGTAAATAAGGTAGGTCAGAAAATCCGGATTAATCCGAACAAGGTTCGGGAATTTCCGTCATAAGAAGTAGGTCAAAAATACTCCAATGGAGTATAAAATTGTCA
>CAIIXF020000012.1:5703000-5753000 GCA_903813345.2 Owenia fusiformis | reverse complement strand
ACTATGTCCCGCTTCTAACGCCTATATCAAAAACTAGAAATGTATAATAACACATCTAATTAAACATTTAAACATTAAAGATGACAATTTCAAATTGATCATAAAGAAAAGAAATATAATTGGTTTAAGTTAACTGATAAGACACATGGACATTAGCATTGGGTATCACATACTATTGAAAAAACAAAAAATTTTATGGTAAAATATATTAATTCACTTGTCCTACAGTAACAGGATAGGAAAGTATACAGTTGTATCTAAATTGCTTAAAATGTTCTTGTAAAAAAAGAGACGTCGAAGCTAGTTATCATGTATCTGTTCAGTCAATTGATTTAACCTTGATTTGTTAATGACACATTTTGTTTAATAGCCACAGGTTCATCTCAAGTTTTGAGGTTTAATTATCAGAATAATTTGAAAACTTTAATTTTTTTTAAATTAATAAATCATTCCCGTATAACGATATTCAATAACTAACTATGGCATACAAAGAAAACGATATGATGAGGTGTACACTCAATGAAAACCATTTGGTTAAAGTGTCTGGTATGGCCAGAAACATCATGGATTGTAAGCAGAAGTATCCAAAACACGAAGTGATTCATTGTTTTTATAGTTATAGCCATTGCGTGCTACAAACTAATCTGAAGGAGGTAAATAAAGAAATTAATAATAAAATAAGAATTAATAAAGAAAAGTTAACGTTTGTAATTCATTTCATTTACATCTTGTTTAACAACCTATTATTTCTATATTTTTTTTCAGAAGAATATCAATACCTTTATTAATGTAACCTGAATACAATACTTTGTTGAAACTAAGAATAATATAGATACATAAGACGCTTGAGGAATATGTGTGTATAATATTCATGTACCTGGTACATACTGGAGTATTGGAAATGTGTGTCGTCAACTGTTTGGGTTGCCAAAATGACTCGCCTGGCCAAATTGCCCATATGAATGGAGGTTGTTTGACATTTATAGAGGAGGCTGTAGATCAGTATGAACTCGATGTCAAAATGACTGTTCCCGAGTCACAAATGATATATATAGAAGAACAATTATATAATAGATTGGGTCTACCATCACGTATTTTACAATTACAATTTAAGATGACCTATTAATGGCCATGTCTACTGGGGAACAATCTCTGACAATGAAGCTTTTCAGTATTATTGATAAGACACGTGACATAAGAGTTGGGTATCACATGTTTTAGTTCACTATGTCCCGCTTCTAACGCCTATATCAAAAACTGTAAATAATGGATAATAACACATCTAATTAAACATTTAAACATTAAAGATGACAATTTCAAATAGTATTGATCATAAAGAAAAGAAATATTATTGATCAAATCCTTATTGGTTTAAGATAACTGATAAGACACATGAACATTAGCATTGGGTATCACATACTATTGAAAAAACAAAAATTATTATCGTAAAATATATTAATTCACTTGTCCTACAGTAACAGGATAGGAAAGTATACAGTTATTATCGTATTATTATCATCGTAAAATATATCAATTCACTCGTATGATTGTATGAGCGATTGATCAGTTATTGACAATATTCTTTTAATGCCAGTGCTTTAATGGAAAAAATTGAATTGAGATGACTCATTCAGTGTAGGAGGAATTTGTGGATAATCTCATACAATTTGGATTTGATTAAAAGAAGGTTCCTGCAGGACTACTACATTTTTCTTAATTGTCTCAATATTGTTTTTGTAAAAAGGAGCTACAATGCAGAATTCAGCCAATAAGGAGAGAAAGCTTTCTCTATGGCAATCGTGTTATTGGTTACTGGTATCCTAATATACACGAAGTGGAAAGTGGTATGGACAATATCCTCCGGACAAGTAATTTTTTAATTCAGGAAGAACAAATACCAGCCAATGCAACGAGAGAGGCATGCATGAGCATAATTTACATGTATCTAGTACATATGTTGTGTTCTCCCTATCGTATGGGATACAAATAACAATTCACCAGGAACAAAAGGCTCACATGAACAGTGGATATTTTATATAATAAGATGAGGGATTAGAAATGTATGGAATGGCTTGTGGGATGAATGTGACGCTATTACAACTGATGTACTTAAAAATCAATCGCAAAACTGTTTAGGATTGCCATATTATGTACTTTCGTGTGTGAAAATTTAGATATGTTACAATTTGACAATAATGTGATATGACATGATAAAAGCATTGGAAGATGAACAATCTTTGATATCCTTACTTTTCGATATCATCGAATATATCTTTATTGGTTAAATCTAGTTGATAAACAGACATCAGTAGTCTATATACGTAGATGGGCGGCCGTTACAAGATGGCGGCCATTTGAAAATTCAAAAAAAGCCGGATGTATGACGTCATCCAATAGGTGGTTGATCTGGTGGATGGGCGGCCTTTACAAGATGGCGGCCATTTGAAAATTCAAAAAAGTTGGATGTATGCCGATAAGTGGTTAATCTGATAAGTGATAAGTGTGTTACATCATCAGTGTAATAAGTTGGACTGATAAGTGTTTTGTAAATTGTTTTTGAAGATGGCGGGTTAATCATAAATAAGCAAACAAACAAACAAGCAAATAGGTTATGGACGTAAAGACCCTGTATTCATATAACAACCGAGCTCACAATAGGTAATATTTGCACCACTAATAAGGATAAAATTTAGGAGACACCCGGATTCGAACCAGGGACCTATCAATCTGCAGTCGATTGCTCTACCACTGAGCTATATCTCCACACATAGATTGTCAAATAAAATATAATACATGTACCTATATATCTAAGGATTGCAAGGCAAATACCTCCTTCAATCCGCCAGATAAAATATCGTATGTTCCCTGGTTGTAAATGTGGGATGTCATATGGCGACATGGGTCCTTGTGTATGGCTATAAACCCGGTGTGTGAAATATTACTGGTCTGCGATTTAAGGTATTGAAACCTTACCGCATTTGGTTTAACGTCCCATTGTTCATTGATTTCCTCATAATCGCCATCGTCTCCATGGCCAGTGTCGTCGGCTAACAACCGGAGTAGCCATAGCTCTTTCACCCACTGTTGCGCTGGCTCCTGCACTAATCGGTGCAGCGCACAAAAGTTAAAACAAAGGTCTATTCGCGTGGCCAATAAGGACTGACTAAATGGTGAGATAGCATGAATCTCGTACAATACGGGCTGCCTATCACTGGTTGTAGGGTCGAGAGAGTAGACGTCTCCTGGCTGAATGAACGTCAAATTGGCATCGCGTACTGGCTCTTGCATAAAGACCAACTTCGATCGGGATTCGATGGATGCCTCGAACGGTAAATTGAAGTGGTTCCTTAGCTCTTGATCGGTGTTTGCAATGATCTCCTTAAATTTGAAGACATTAATAACAATGTCTATACGGCATATTGGTCCTTTACGAGTGCACAGCCTGTGGGGGTCATCGCCATGACGGTTCATAAATGATCGCTCCGGTCCTTTACAACTCGTGCCGCGTCCTGGCATTCCACCATACGTACGGAAGAAATAGCTATCCGGTGTCTCATCACTAGTCGGGTTTTGACACACATCGCATTGTGACATTCGATCGAGAGATAGGGCGTCATATTGATGCGTCCTTATCTCACACACTACACCGGACCGCCAGTATAGTGCCTCAAGGAAATGCTCCACGTTAGCACCTGTGATGCCTGTGCATTCAGGAAATGTCAAGATTAAGTGTAACTCCACATTTATCACGGCACCTTCCTCCGTAAAGCCTTCCTCCATATGCGAGCCCCAAAGTGCACTCATTCCCTGTTTTATAACACGTTGTGTTGGCCAGTGCTCATAATCAATTATGGGCCATGTCAAAGACCTTATGACCTTTAAACAACTTTCTCCCAAC
Source organism: Owenia fusiformis (assembly GCA_903813345.2). Taxonomy (NCBI): domain Eukaryota; kingdom Metazoa; phylum Annelida; class Polychaeta; order Sabellida; family Oweniidae; genus Owenia; species Owenia fusiformis. The sequence continues at coordinate 5,749,102 of CAIIXF020000012.1, read as the reverse complement.
GATTGCATCTTGACCAAGTTGTGTTGCAATGAATATTTTCTAGAAACGGTGTTTTAGCTGTGTGTATCTGAACGTGCCCCAGAAAAGAGTGGTCCAACTTATTTAAACTTGTACTTATACTGGTTTATGGGGGGGTGGGGGGGTGCCAATAATACCTTATCCTAGTACTTATACTGGCTTATGGGAGTTGCCAATAATACCTTATCCCAGTACTTATACTGGCTTATGGGGTGGGGTGCCAATAATACCTTATCCCAGTACTTATACTGGCTTATGGGATTTGCCAATAATGCACAAAGAGTGTATTATTACATTATCTTATCTAAGTAAGTTAATATGCGTCACGATGTCGCTATGTGTGTTCGTAGGTGTATATTGGCTTTGTGTTTACATGCTTTTGTGTGCACATGGTGACTTCTACTGTCTAACTCTAATTACAAGTCCGTAATAAAAGTCATAACTTTAAGTATATGATTAATGTTATTAATTTTATATAATAAATTCATCCCCATCCAATATGAATGAGTGAGGTCTGAAAACTGATCATTACTTCTAAGCGCTACATCTGCGAAACATCTGAAAATGGCTGGAATCTGGAATATCGCATTTATACTTCTAGTCTACACATCATGCTTTCATTGTCTACTTCTAAAGCAGTGCAATTGTATTTTATGCGATTCATGCAGCTGTGTATTTGTTAATGGTGGAGTAGAGGTTGAATGTCGCATTGCCCAACAGTGTTTTGAGGTAGCCGCTTCAAACACAATAGTTGCCGGGCAGTGTTTTGATGTGATAAATGCAGGCGTCCAGTCGTCTACACTGAATCTACCTGTGCATGAAACAACTGCTATGCTTTATAATGGGTCTCAAACAGCTGAAGTGTTGTACACAACGACTAGAGATCATCCCCAATGTAAGTAAAAAGACAACCTTCAAATGTGAGCGATGAGGTGAATTGATTCAAACTTTTAAAGCGTCTGTCTATTGCTCAAGCTATCAAATTTTATGGTATTACGCGGTCAAAATATTTGGGTAATAAAGACAAGGGATGCAAACATTTTGTAAATCTAAAAACGTACATAAACATATGTATAATTTTAGCAAGTGGTAGCTGGACTAGTATAACCCCAACTAGAGATCTGACAACTATGCCCCGTGTATCCCGCCCTGCAGCAACAAGTACGTGTGTATTTTATTCACCGGTCATAACCTCATGTATACCTGTTAAATAAATAAGCTTTTCTTTGGGCGATTAATCGGTCAGCATTATGTTAATGATTAATATTTCTAAAAGGTCTACCAAATATTCCGGAAAAAGTCAGAAAAAATATCATATTATGTTTTCTAGAACCTAATGAGCAACAAGCGACTACGGCAAGACACGATGATCAAGTAACAACAACAGGAATATACTCGCTCCCTCCAACAACGACAAAACTGGATCCCCCCTCGCAAACAACTGATGCTTTTACACTAGTATATCATAATGTGACAAACAGTCCTCCCACAGCTCGTCAAAATGAAGCTATATTACCCGCAATAATAACAAGTGTTTTAGTGTTTATAGTATGCTGTGTCGTCATTGCTATTCTCATAGTTAAGAAGCTTAAAAGACAGAATCAGTTGAACAATCATTTTATAACTGGGGTGGAGTTGAGAGGGGTGTACAACCAAACGACTGAAGTTTAAAATACTATATACATTTAATATATTATATCTAATAACAGTTTTGTAGTCATTGTTTCAAATTTTGATGTAGTTATTTATAACCATCCTAGTTAATATTACATAATTATCCCTACGGCGTTAAACCCAATAGACTTGTGCTGATGGTCTGTTTACATAAACTACCGCTGACAGTGGGTTTTAGAACTACTGGAGTGTGACCTGCACAGAGATGTTACTTCATTCTTGGAAAAGTTATTCACCATGGACAACCTATGCGACAGTGTGTGTCAATGTTCTAATACTATGGATTATGTTGAGTGTGTGGAGGTGAGGATGTGTAGCGATGTCCCGCCTGTCGTAAGACAGAGTATCACATCGGGAAACTGTGTGTTGGGAGTTATTGGGGTCGCTACTACAGAGCCTGGGGTTCTTTATCGAGGTGATAGTCAGCAGGAAGCTACATCCTGGCTCGCACCCGTCATTGCTACAGCGACTGTCATCTCCCTTATACTGAGTGAGTACTTTTTATTATTGCTTTTAACTACTATTATTTGTGATCTGAAATATATTTACACTTTAACTGATGACCTAAAGTTACTTCATATCATAATGCGAGCGTCTACCCTGGACAGTAACGCCAAAGTCAAAAGACAGAGTAGCGAATTTAGGCTCTAATTAAGGTAAATTAAGACTTGGGTTAGATTTAATATTAAACAATTGCCTGTTTTCTTTACAGTGGCCATGGTAATTCTGCTACTCGTGAGGAGGTTTGGGTGTGTGTGTAGGAGCAGGCTGAATGCCCCGTGGACTAGAGGTCGCAGGGGTCAAAGACAGACGGTTGTAGTAGACGGGGAAGTTGAGTTTTCTCTCACCCCCGCCCAGAGGCAAGCAATCGCAGACAGCGTGGGGTTTGAGATAGGTAGTGAAAGCGATGAAGAGGAGTCACATTTTGAGTAAGTGTTCTTAAACAGTTCATTATGGGTTTTTTTAGTCGACTAATAGTATGTAATTGTCGCTTAAACAGGGTGTCATAATATTGAGGCATAGTCCTTTATCGATACTATTAATGATTAACAAAATAGCCGGGCAAGATTAGTCTCTTAACATAGGATTGTTTCTATATGTAGTGCTAAATAGCAACGTCAAAATCAGTCTCTTTGAATTAAGCTGCCATCTATATTTAGTTTAAATATTAATGTTGATCAGCTAGTTAAATAATTCATATAACACGTTGTTGATTTTTGTAAAAATATACATTTTAATATACAATTATATTATACAAGATGTATTTCAATGATCTACATAGCTACACTTTGTTTATTTACAGTGCCTCAACTCTGTGAGACGATGTCATGCCCACAACTCAAGCCAAATACCTCAAGTCAACAGGACCGTCCAACAATCTCTTTTTTACACGGACTATTTACATAAGGCCATATATATACTCTGTACATATTGATGCTGATGCCATCCTTAGTTAAATCTTGTAAATAGTGTTATGGGCATACCTATGTAAAACATTTGTCTATATATTATATATTTGATAATATAAATACTTAGGTTTGTGATAACCCATTGTTAATGTTATTGGATGTTACCTAGGTCTTTGATAGGTACTCGTCCTGGGCCAAATGTCCCTCGTAGGTGCATGTATCTGCCTTGCACGACCCACTGACTATCTTCTAAAAATGTCCTGAAGGCGTCTGTTAAACTGACCTGGTGACCCTGTAGTGAGGGACCGTTTATCCAGTCCATTGTGCATCCTGCAACAAGTTGTTGGCGATCACCAACCCGCCTAAACACAGACCGCTCTACCTCAAAGCTTGCTAACATTCCTCCCGGGGGGTTCAACCCCAAAGTCACGTGGGCAATAGCTACGGCGCAACTCATAAGTATCGTATTGTAACAACTCCCCGCCCAAATTCTCATCGATACGAAATGGGTGAACACGGGGTCTTTTATACAACATCTCTCAACGATTTTTCTGTCTGCCTTTGTTAATTCCTTTCCCGCGCCGTACGTTGGTAGTGCATCAACGTGTATCTGAAGGTATATACCAACGTCTTGATCAGCAACTGCGAATGCCCGTTTTAAGGCAGTAAACACAGGTTCAACAAATTGCTCAGCTGGTTCTTCATAGCTGTGCGGTATTAAAGTAAACCGCAACTCGTCATACGTGATGATGGCATCTGTATCACACCCAAATCCATTTGCTACATGAAGGCCCGACTGGCCTCTATACATTGTCAGACCCGGGTGTTCCTCGCGGCCCTCTCTTAGAGAGACACCCTCAACTCTATAGTGGAACTTTTCTCCCCTAGGTGTCGCGTCTAGGATGTTGGTAATCGCCTTCACTGTTTTACCCCATACCCTCAATTGAGGCGGCGGTGTCATCGAAAAGTCCATTTCTATAACGATTACTCTCGTATCGGGTTCAATCAACCTCATCAAACCATCTTTTGCCCCATTTATTAAGTGCAGCTGGTGTGGATCAATGCCTCCGACAACATTTCGTACTTTTTGAATTTCTGTCAGAACAGCTAGTCTTAGAGGTAGTGTCATCTTTGTAGCCTTCCGGTTGTCGATGCAAGCAAACAAGAACAAGTGACGGTCAGGCGGTGAATTCCTGCTATTTGTACTGTGTAAAACGTGACAACTTTGCCGCCCAAATTCACGTGGTGGGCTATTCTCGGTGCTCATTATTACCTGGGTCGTGCAAACATAACAAGGTAAAATTTTATATAATCCCAGAGAGCTTATTTGTATTTATCATATAATCAGTTTGTGACTGTCACTTAGAAACACGTGAATTTATTTCTTTATTGAAAGTGCAATGTTATCAAGGTGGTATTACTTACAATTACCTAATAATTCACTAAAATCTATCAAATTATTCAATATTTTGGCGCACAAAAAAGTCCGCCAAATATTGATGATCACGATTGTGGTATACAGGACTTGCGCACATACCTGTTTCACATGTAGTACATTGATTGACCGATTGGCTACCTATATCATAGATATCATGTCAATGATCTGTCCACTATCATTCATTTAAGACAAAGCGGTCAAAGGAAATAGTCGATTCAATACTGCTCAAAAGCATTTCATACGAAAAAAATAGTGGCATGGATTTAAATGAGCATTTGAATAAAATTGACACCGTAAGTCAACTTGATGCCTTCACCATCGCACATAATCTACAGAACAATGTCTTTATCGCAGCTAGACGACGACTCATGGTTCAAATAAAACTGAGCATTGTAAGTATACTGATTCATTTTAACGCAATTTCGTTTATAAGTCTGCTGCATAATATGTCATATGAATTTTAGTGATCCATAAACTTGTTTGATAGACTCACTATTAGTACGTATAGTTCTCTTTTTTCTCTCTGTATTATCCAGGAAAGGCTCTTATGGGATTCGGACACTGTACCTGAAGACGTTCACGATTTAAATGACTCTGTATTTTTATTCGACATCGAAGACTCTGACTTACAACTTTTGCTATCATTGGAAGACTATGAAAATCAAATTGACCTTACTGCGCTCAATTTTGACGGACACGTTTTAAGCACAGACGCGCAATTTACAAGACTCATCCATACGGCCATTCAAAATAAACTGCCAAAATTTTACATAAATCGGTCTATACGCGAGTATGTACAAGCCCGAATGCAAAGTAAAAACCAGCAAACCAGTGTAAACCAAAGAGGTCTCGGTCGTACTACCCCCTCCTCAGATCATAATGACAGAGCTGAAAATGTTTCAACTCAAGATACTGAAAGTCAGGGACGGACCGATAGAAATGAGAATACTCCGAGTCAAAATAATAATACTGATCGTCAAAGTCAAAGTCAAGTTGATAGCCCCATTCAGCTAGAAATACCCAGCCCGCCTACCGATCAAAGTCAAGAGGAATACATCCAACTTGAAATTCCTAGCGACAGCGACTTAGACTCAAGCGGGCATGATAGCAATGAAAATAACCCTGATAAACAGCCGATTACAGATTTTTATACGAAATCGAATGTGAGCAGTAGACATCATAGGGGCTTGAGGACGGACGAACTAACTCATTCTTATAAGCTACATATACCTCAAGGACTATCTTTGGTACAACTGCTTGACCTCCTTCATAGACTTTTTGACCATATCATATTCAATGAGTTACTGACAGACATACCAGATCACGCCCATGTTAGATTTCACGTCTCAAATCCCTCGTTCAAAGAGCCGCTCAATACGGCACTTCTTCTAAAAAAGGAATTGACAGCCGAACGACTACTTAACATGATCGAGCGAATTATCCAAAGCAATCAAGAAGTGCTGCTCACAGATATTTTTACATTCAATGTCATCATCGTAAATACACCTGCATTTGGTGCGTACAAAAATGGCTCTTTCAAAAATCGCGATTTTCACAAGTTTGCCAAAAACTCTCGCTCTATGATCTCCATTGAAAATCTGGACAATTTATGCCTTTCGCGCTCCATAGTTTTGGCTATCGAATGGCGAAAAATCAGTGCCATTAAACAAAATGACAGGACACCTGAGCAGACAAGTCGTTGGAACAACATCAGACATGGTCGGGACCTTCAAACTAGACTGGCTGAACAGCTCCACGAACGCTCAAACACTGCACCTCCTGTGAACGGCCAGCTGTGTAATATGGACCATCTTCGTCGGTTTCAAGCTGTGTACGAGGGTCAATATCAGATATTTCTGTTTGGTGAAAATAGCACCAAGAAACCGGTATGTCATATAGCGTTTTTTAAAAGCCTTATTCCAAAATAACTCTAGCAGATATCTGTATAGCGCCAGGCTATCTAGCTGTGCTTAATCACCTTGTATTACATGTGTAAAGTTAGTAAGCTGCTTATATGTTACAGAATGTTAACTTTAACGACTTGTGTACTTTAAACATATCTTGTATGGATGCATTTTCAGCTGTTTAAAGGGGCAACGACCCTTGATGACACTAAGAAGCATGTCTATCTGTACCACTACGAAAACCATATCGCCGTAATGAAGAGTCTATTAGTGTTTATGAATTGTAGACACTACTGTTTTGACTGTGAAGAGGGTTACAATAGCCCTCTTTATCACGAATGTCTAAACGTCTGTCGGGCTTGTGAAAGGGCTAGTAGAGGTTGCCAAGGTAGGCAGGTATCCAAGGAGTTTCAATGTGTAGAATGTCATTTCTACTTTAAAAGTGCTGAGTGTCTGGCGAACCACAAGCTACCGTCCGAGGTGTCAAACGAATCAAAATGCGAGAAGAAATTCTATTGCACTAAGTGTTACCATGTCTCGGACCGACAACCCATGACCGTCAATCCGGTCACACGCAAGAGAGAGAAAGGCGAGCACAAATGCTACGATCGTATTTGCAGTGTGTGCAAGCTAAAAGTTAAAGAAGATCATTGGTGTTTCATTCAACAGCTACCTATTCTAAAGAGCAAAAGTGAGAGTCGTTTTCAGACTTTGCGTGATGCCGGTGGTGATGATGCTACTATTGCTACCGATGCTGACGATGCTGATGATGATGATAATGATCATGGTGATGGTGTCGAAAATGAAAGGCAAGATGGTATGTATACAAAATTCTTATAATCTCGTCACAATGTATGCATGTATGTTTGTATGTAGGTATGCATATCAGTATATGTAGAAGCTAAACAAAAAATGTCATGTTTTAATGTCTGCACACGCACACGCACAGGGACTTAGGCGATTTATTATTTGTATTCACTTTGTTCACCAAGGTCAAGTCCGAAGGAATAAGGCGCGTATAGTTAAAGCAGCGAAAGAGTCAAAGACAGTTGGGGGCTATATTTTCTTTGACATTGAGACTCGCTGCGACACTGACAACCAGAGACACGTACCAAATCTTATTGTGGCCCAAAAATGTTGTATCAAGCACTGTCTCGATATTGAGTACAACCACAATGGGCTTGATGGCGACATATGTGAAAAGTGTGGCGAAAGACAGGTTGTCTTCTTTGGGGATAGCTGTGTCGATGAATTTTGCAGTTGGCTTTTTACACCTGAGAACAGCACCTACCTTGGCATAGCCCACAATTTTAAAGGTACACAAAAAAATCTCAGTTTTATGCATAATAATAATAAAATTAACAACAGCCTCATACGACCTATCATGTACATAAACTCCGTATTAAGAACAATGTTATAGAGTTTTGACATCCTTATTCCAGGTTATGACTCCTATTTCCTTCTAAAATGGCTTTATACTAATAGCGATCAAAACCACGTTGTGGCTGCAGATGGTAGTGTTAAAACGCCAACTGTCATTAGGAATGGGTCCCAGGTCATATACTTAAAAGACAATATCAGCGGGGTTGAACTTAAGTGCAGTTTGTCGTTTATACAGCTACCTCTGGCGGCGTTCAATAAGTGTTTTCACCTGGGGGAAACCAAAAAGGGTATGTTGTGTGTGTGTATATGTATGTACAAACAACATCAACTTAAACAAGTACATTTATGAAGGTTCGGCATGTGCCCAGTGTAGCAACTTTTTTCACATCTTTGATTGTAGGCACCTTTCCACACAGGTTTAACCGCATTGAAAACTATGGGTACTCAGAAAATGCCCTACCCCACCTATACTATTACGACTGTGATGGCATGATGTCTGATAGCAAGGTCAAATTTTTACAGTGGTATAACGAGACCAACGGGGTTTTGGAGACTGAGAAAAAAGCTTGGAACTTTAGGCAAGAGCTAGGTAGGCTATGTGCACAGTGCGAATTTATGTTTCATCTCTTTACACAAATACCTTATATGCATGTATATGTAGTTGTGTGTGTGTGTGTATACATGTGTTTTACTATATATTTACAGAGAACTACTGTATAAGTGATGTTAGCGTATTGCGCCAGGGCGTGTTGAAATTCATTAAAGAATTTCTTGCCAGCACAGGACTCAACCCATTTGATATAGCCTGTACCATTCCTGCCGCATGCAGTCTCGTGTATAGGGCACTATACATGGAGAAGGACACCATTGGGGTTATACCCCCGCAAGGTAGAGCGAGAGAAAACGTCAAATTATCAAATAAAATCAATTTCAGATCAGGTCAGACCACTCTAATAGACTGCAACACAAGTTTGTCAATGGTTTTCATCAAAATACTACTAATAATAATAATAATAAAAAACAGCGACTGACTGATTGGTTGACATGTTTGGTTGATTGATTGGTTGATCGATTAACTGGCTAACTGACTGACTTGTAGGTTATCAACCAGCCCGACTGTATTCAAAGGAGATGCTTGAATATGCTGCTTGGCAACAACACACGGAGGGTATAACCTATAAGACGGCCGTGAATGGTGGTGGTGAACTTCGTGTAGGCCGGTATTATCTAGACATGGTTCAGATGACGCCTGAAAATGGTCTGACCAAGAACGCCGTGGAGTATAATGGGGTAAGCACAAAGAGGTTATTTGCTCTCTAACTTAGTATACCCGTGAATGATTCTTTATGATTTTTAATGAATGATCGAATTAACGAATGTCTTTTATACATCTATTTTCAGTGTATATATCACGGTCACTCTTGCTTCAAAGATCGCACCCTCACTTTTCAAGGTAGATCTATGGATGAAAGATATCAGGCTACCCTCAAAAAACAAGCGTAAGTATATTGGCGCCACGACTTGAATAGCTATCTGAAAATACCTTAACTTAATTGACGTGTGGGCCTGTAGCTGTGACCCCACTAAACAGCAAGGGGTATTACTCAAAAAGGATGCCTACTTCTAGTTACATGTTTTTTTTTTCTGTTTTGTTTTTTAGGTATCTTGAGAGCTGTGGCTATAGGGTGACTACCGTTTGGAGCTGTGAATTTAGGGCTCAACGTAAGCTCAATCCTGGTATGGATGCCTACCTCAAGGGGCTAGAGTTTCCTGACAAACTTACACCTAGGGATGCCTTCAAAGGTGGACGTGTCTCTCCCAGTAGATTGTACGTCAAGTGTCAACCTGTAAGTATCTGATTAGGGCTATATAAATCGAAAAAAGTTATAAACAAAACTAAAGCAATGTGGTAATTGTGATACTCTTATATTTCAGGGTACTAAGATGAAATACATTGATTTTACAAGCTTATACCCATACATTAATAAATATAAGCGGTATCCACTGGGGCATCCTAATATTGTGTACGGTTCTGCTGTCAAGGACACTTTGGATCCTAAGACCATATTTGGTCTTGTGTATTGCAAGGTATAGTTATATATCCACCATTTTACCAATAAAATCATGTTGTTTCCAAAGCAGTGTAATGCAAGACGTATACTACTTGTGTAATGTTCGGCTAGTATTGCTAATGTTCACCTATGAGTTAAAATTTGTGTTATATTTTATAATTATAATATGCGTATGTTTAGGTATTGCCGCCAAGGAAGCTACTTTTTGGGGTTCTGCCGAAAACAGTCGATGGTAAACTTCTGTTCCCCCTCTGCAATGAATGTTGTATAACAAAGCAGCAGGCTGAGTGCACTCATCATGACGAACAGCGATGCATTACAGGCGTTTTCTGCACACCTGAACTGCACCTGGCACTCGACAAACAGTACACCATTATCAAAATATACGAGTACTGGGACTTTCCAAAGTCGACAGTGTATGACAAGGATACACGTGAAGGGGGTCTGTTTACAAAATACATAAACAAATGGGTCCAGGTGAAACAAGAGTCTTCTGGTTGGCCTGGATGGGTGGGTGATGATCGTGTCAAACAAGAGCAGTACATTGGGCAGTATCTTCAAAATGAGGGTGTGTTACTCGACCCCACCAAAATCACACACAACCCGGGGCGTCGATTCGTAGCCAAAAATAAATTGAATAGCTTCTGGGGTAATTAACAGTGTTTTATGTCATTCTTACATTTTAGCATACCTGACCTGCATCAGCAGTTGGGTAAATGGTTCCTAAACCATTCCTAAAGCAGTACTATAATATAAGAGGCAATATTGATCTCTGTACAATGACTCTTAATAATTATAATGATGATGACCAGTTGGTTATTTCAGTACTCATATATTTATTTATTTATTTATTATTATATTGTTGAACATTACAGGTAAATTTGGTCAAAAACCCAACATGATGAAGACAGTCTACATTACTAAGTATGAGACACTGCTTCAATATCTACACAACGACCAGTACGTTGTTAAAGATGTCAACTTTGTAACTGATGACATGGTCCAGCTGGACTACGTCTATGCTGACGAATTTGATGAGGGTCTTGAGTTTGGTTCCGTATTAGTCGCCTCTTTAACAACAAGTCATGCTAGGCGTTATTTGTATGAGATCTTGGACAAACTGCAGAACGATGTGTGCTACTTTGACACCGACTCAGTAATCTATATTGAAAACGATCAAAACAGGCATCTTGATCTCAATATGGGCGACTATCTAGGTCAGATGACAAATGAACTAGACAGTGGCGATTACATAACTGAATTTGTAGCGTTAGCGCCTAAAAACTATTGTTATCGGACCTTTAAGGGAAAAGAGGTTGTCAAGTGTAAAGGTTTCACCTTAAACGTCCGGGGTAGCAAGCACATCAATATGAGGACCATGTTAGACTTTGTCAAAAATGAGCATCCAGTAGGTCACGTTGACGTGGTAAACCCTCAAATAAAAAGGAACTTTAGAGACACATTAATAAAGAACGTTGACCAAAGCAAAAGATATCGATTCTGCTTTGACAAACGAAAAGTTGTGGATGACTTTTGTACCGTTCCATGGGGCTATTAAGTCACCAGTCTTACACGCTGGTCACCGTGTAAATGAAACGTGTATTGTAAACTAAGATTGTACGAAACATGTAGAGTATTGTTTGTAAATATGTTGTATATATGTTTAGCTATTACTCTTTATAAATAAAATTTAAATGAAAAGAAGACCAGCTAGTTATATGTGTGTGTATGTTTTATTTCCTACCCAAATTCACTATGAAAAAAGCATGCTCCTTATGTTATGCAGTTGCTCAAGAGATAAGTGTTTACTCAGCCACTAATATTAGCCCTTTATATAACCGTGTTGGTCATAAAAGAAAACAGTTGCTCGTCATGAGTTCTAAAGAAAGGTACTTAAAAACTCTCTACTATAACCCTAAAGCAGAAGGGTCATTGGGGAGTCCAAAGGCCCTTTATCAGGCTGTGCAGAAAGAGAAAAAATACAATATAAGTCTTGGCCAAATAAAACGGTTCCTGGCTAAAGAAGATGCCTATACTCTTAATAGAATTGCCAGGAGACGGTTTAAAAGGCGACGTTATATCGTCTACGGCCTCGATGACGAATGGCAGATGGATACGGCCTTCTTTAAAAACATAGCTGAATCCAATGATAAACTACCCTATATACTATTATGCATCGACTGCCTGTCAAAGTATACAATGGTACAGCCCATGGCAAATACAAAATCATCGACTGCTGTTCAAGCATTCAAGACCATTTTAGCCAATAATCCAGGGCGGGTTCCTACGAGAATTTTCACTGATCAAGGTAACTAAATGACGCTTGTTTTCAACAATAAATGTTCTAAATAACGTGTGACTGTAAGGTGAAAATGATAATATAACCATACTAATGATTTTTAGGTAGCGAATTTAAAGGGTCGTTTCAAACCTTTTTAAAGTCTGAGGGTATACAATACATGACAGCTCAAAATTCCGAAACGAAATCAGCGATTAGCGAAAGAGCTATACGTGGGCTTAGAGGTCGTATTGCCCGATTTTTGACCTACAAAAACACTGATCGATACATTGATGACCTTCAAGATATTGTAAAAGGGATCAACGCATCACCAAATCGCAGTATAATGGGGTATGCCCCAAAGGACATCAACTATGAAAACGAACACATATTTTATGAAAGACAGTTTTTAAAACAACCAGATAAAAAGAAGACTGAAGGAAAAAACATTAAGATTGAAAAGGGTGTTAAAAAGAAACGCAGGCGTTACACATACAAAGTGGGGTCACATGTCAGGCTGTCCCAAGTACCACGCAAATTCAACAAACAAGGTTTAAAACAGTGGTCTGAGGAGCTATTTGTCATAGAGAAACGAGCTTTGCGCCAAAATATTCAGGTGTATCAGGTAGCCGATCTTTTAGGGGAATCTGTCAACTCCTGGTTTTATGTATCCGAGCTACAGTTGGCTCATTTTGATCCGGACAAACCCTATGAAATCCAGGAAATCATAAGGTATCGTGGGAAAGGCCGAAAGAGGGAGGCACTTGTTCACTGGAAATACTACCCCAAAAAGTTCAGATCTTGGGTTAAGGTTTCAGACATTCAAAATGTATAAACACGCGTGTAAAAGACTATTTGACTAGTGAAATACTAGAGCTTGATCTGAAAGCATGTATCTGTATTTAAGCGATAGGGACAGCAAAACATTCTTTACTTCAAACACAAGCTCAAATTTTACCATACGGCTACCTAACACTATAGAACTATCAAACGGCTACTACGAGCTTGGACTGTGTGAGGTTAATTTGGATAGCTCATTGGATAACACTTTAGGCTTGGATCTTTTCTGCGACATAATTGACAACTCCCTCTATAGTGGGTATAAAGGTCCTATTCTAAGAAGATTACCCTCAGCGGTTCATAAGTGCACATTCACACCTGTTTTCTACATACCTACACTGCCCAGGGATGTAGAGACCATTAACATCTATATAAAGAAGAGTGACGGTAGTGAACTGTCATTAGCGAACGGTACCTCATACTGTACACTACAGCTGCGACGGAGATTGAGTTGATTAACAAGATAGAATCATGAATTTAGTACCATTGATTGATGAAAGTGATAAGTGGGTTTCATTTTTTAAAACTGCGTCACCTTATCAGGTGGGGAGGGGTCGTAATAAAGTCAAATATATTATCAGGAAGGACCCCATAGCTACAGGTGTACCCATAAACATAAGTTCACCAGTTCAGGCCACTGTGGACAGGGCTAGTTCTGAGATTAAACATCAAAAAGATAAGGATCCTTATGTCGGCAGAGGTGGCTATAAAAGGAAGAGTAGGGATAAAAAACCAGCACTTGTTCACAAGGCTTCAAAGAAGGCGGTTGTAAAAAAGTCTAGTATTCCTGCATTTAACAACATCGGCGCTCAATCAGGGGCACCTTCAAAGCGAAAGAAACAGAAAAAGAGCTCATAAAGAAAAGTTAGGGATAATTTGATTCCCGAACACAGACATGACATCGTTTAAAGTGAGCGGCAGCCAAGATCTAGTTAATACAAATCTCCTTCTATTCAGTCCACCCGGTACCAATACAAGTGTACTAGGTTTGAATTACGTTAATTTTAGACCGCTGAACCCCATTGTTCAGACGCACCCAATAGACTTTCAGATTGTCAACAATTCGGCTAGATATATTGATTTGACAAAATGTAAATTACACTGTAAGGTGAAGATTGTAAAAGACGACGGTAGTGCTTTGGAGGTAGACGAAAATGATGGCTCTGTGGATAGTGTGGGTCCAATCAATCTACTTTTGCATACACAGTTTGCCAATTGTGACGTGCAGATTCAACAGAAATCCCTGACAAATAACTCGAACTACACCTATCCTTACAAAAGTATTTTGAAAACTCTTTTGAGGTACAACAAAAACGTTAAGGATACTAGACTGCAGGGTGCTTTGTATTACAAGGATACAGGTATGGATGATGAAAGGGACGATGCCAGCCTGAAGCCAAAAATATCAAATTATGGACTCTTTCAAAGAGCAGAACTTTTCAAGGGCTCTAAAATAGTCGACCTCGAGGCTTCATTGCTTGAAGATGTGTTCGAAACGACCCGATATTTACTACCCAATTTGGAACTCAAGATCCGATTAACACCGGCAAGTGACGCGTTTAGATTAATGACCAATTCTGATATGAAATACAAGTTGTCCCTCGAGGACATTTATTTGCGTATAGCCATGTTAGACGTCAGCCCTGGTGTTCTTATGGCTCACGATAGCATGCTGAAGACCAAGAACGCCCTGTACTTCTACGACAGTCACGAGTTGCGAACGTTTAACGTTAATGTTGGATTGAGTAATATCGTGTTGGACAATGTGTTCAATTCGTACATTCCACAGACACTCATTGTGTGCTTTGTGAAGGCAGACGGCTTTGTTGGACGATACAAATACAATCCATTCCGATTTGAGTCGTTCAAAGTAAAGTAAGAAATGTTTTTATTTTAGTACAAACATTTTAAATCGTGTCCTTATTTGTGTGCGCATTTTAAGAGAAAGTTTTTATTTTCATAACATTTTCAAGAAAAGTCCCACATTTTTGAATTCACGCTAAGTTTGTTTTTAAAAGTGAAGACATTTTCAAGAAAAGTAGCCAGTTTTTTAAAATCATGTTTGGGTTTGTTTTTAAAAGTGAGCACATTTTCAAGAAAAATATTTTATTTTTACAATAAAATTAAGAAGGGGGGCTTGTCAACAATGTTACACTATTTTTCCAGCTACCTCAATTGTCTGACAGACGGTATATCACAACCAGAGGAGGCATACAGACCCGTTTTTGACAAAAGTAAAGGACAGCAGTATGTTCGTGAACACATGAACTTATATGCATCTTTGGACGATTTCGAGTCTAATGATATTTCTAGGCTTGATTTTGCCGAGGGCACGAGTTTGTTCAAGTTTTCGTTGCAGTATATCGGCGAACCTGGGTCAGAGGATACCATCGCCCTACAGAGAACGGGGAATCTTCGTTTAGAGTTGGGGTTTGAAAGTCCCTTGGATAAACCAGTGACAGTGCTTGTCATGGGAACATTTATGAAGAGTTTTCAGATTGACTACGCTAGAAACTGTCTGGTCTAGCTGTTTGATTGTTCTACCTGCCATTTAGACAATGGATTCAAATACAATACGCAGACTGCTACAAGCGCAGCCGTGTACAAAGGGTCGATTTGGTGGTGTGTATGCAAAAGACTTACTGCCCTACTACAGACTACCCAATCAGGACATTTTCATTGTTAATACATCTAATAGCAATGTTAAAATGGGTCACTGGGTATTGATGTTTTTTGACCACAGGACAAGTACTTTGGAATTTTTCTGCTCTCTGGGACGTAGTGCTAGTGACTATGGTGATGCCTTTGCAGAGTTTATCAGTCGTAATAATACAGACTATACACTGACAGTGTATAGCTGCAGCATACAGGCTATTGAGTCTGATACATGTGGGGACTATGTGGTGTACATAAGCATCCAGAGATGTCTTGGTCATACGATGAGTGAAATACTTGCCGGATTTGACAGTGTTAGGAAAATGGACAATGACATTTTGATAAGACAATTTACAAGGACATTACATGTAATATAGAGAGAGTTGTTTATAATGAATAACATTTGTATTTATTTACGTGTTATAAATAGAGAGTTGTGTGGTTTATAGTTAGAGCTTAATACTTTCAAATGTTGTTGTAAATAGAAAGAACAGAATAAATATATATTATATATATAGTACTTAGTCAAAACTACAGCCTATTTATTTTTATTTTATTTTTTATTTTTTTTACATGGTTAAAATACATCTAAACACTGCTAACACAAATATCCCTATCATAGTCAGAAGGATAACCAGCTAGATTTATCAAAATCTGCTGTGTTTTTTCTCTTGGAACGTCTATCAATTGTTAGCCCCTTTTTACTAGGATTTTTTGACACTTTTCCTATCATAGACCCCTTCTTACTTGGTCCATCCTTTCTTAGTGGATAGGTGCTAGTGCTGTTTAGGTGATTTAATGTCCTTAGTTTATGAATACGTTTTCTATCCTTGTTGGTCTTCATTGTTATAGCACTAGTATTAGGCACATCCTTTGATGTGTTTTTATTCACACTGACGGGCTCAGGGCTTGAAACTACCATAGTTTTATCTTTATGGCTACTATCCCCAGTATTGTTGAGTACCTCTGAATCAACTTGAATGCTACTGCTGCTGCTGTTGTGCTCGGACAGGGACGTAGGTTCAACCTTGTCTTTCTTTGATACATTCATAGTCATCATAGAGTCTATTTTTCCCTTCATTTGCTCATATTTAGAAAAGGGCATTAAGGCATATTTAAACGTGGACGTCATACTTTATCTAAGTGAGGTACGGCAATCCTTAATAACTTCAGTAAGGCACTTTGTCGTCTTTGGATGAGCCGTTTCTTGCTAGTTAAAGATACACCCTTGCTAACCAGTTTTTCAAACATAGACCGATGTTTTATTAACGACTGACGCTCAGCTGTTGATGATGGTATGACAGTCTGTAGCAGGTTGTGTACAATTTCAATAATGGTCTTTAGCTGATCCCTAGTGATAGTTTGTAGTACACCTTTGACGGACCTCTTTGATTTTAAGTCAACCAAGTATCTGACAAAGTTGATATTCCTCTGAAGTATATTACTCATTGCTTTGCTCGCCAAGCGCAACCATCAGAATGGGGTAGGACCCAGTTTGTCACGATTCATATACTACAGTAGGCTGCTCATCTTTGAATATTTTACTGAGCATGCGCAACTTACTATTTCCTAGTGGATGTAAGTCTAAAATCAAATATGGCCATTTTGATGACGTCATGGCATCTTTGTAGGCTTGTATCAACTTGTCACCTAGCCCCAGTTGTGTCGCTAAAATCCTTACACTTGACATAGCTCTAGGGGACCGGAACAAACACATGTATTGAGCGTTATTAGCTATAACCCTACTTCTTGGTCCTTCATAGAAAATGTGTTGCAGTACATACATGACGGATAGACCTAAAAGCAAAACACATACCACCATTAAAAAAAGGTCCAGCTGTAATGCTAGAGTATAATGATGATGCTAACTTAAGCGATTTGTGTACAGGTATATTTTTATATTATTTTGTTTACCTGCATGATGTGTGCCACAGGTGAACAATCTTTCTGTGAATGAGTCCTTACTAGCACTATGGGCTAGGTCATCGATGATCACCATTAAATGGCCGCTGTCTTGAGAATATTTTCTTATGAGGTTTTCATTGGGGAGTCCCTCGTGAAGAGTAAAGTTGGGGATTTCGGACTCCATTTTAGCATAGAAATCGTCGTATATACCATAACAGTATAACACGGATGTAGGGGGTTTTTCTATAAACAAACTAGGGGCTTCTTTTAGAAATTTATAAATAAAATATGTTTTTCCAGAGTAACTTGACCCCGCTAGAATGTATGAACTAAATGGTCGAAAGCCACTTTCAACAATAAATGTAGTGTCACCTTTTGTCATCATCGACTCCATCCTAGTGCGTCAAATGATCTAATGTTAAGGGGACATGGGTATTTATAGGGGAGGGTAAACAGAATGTCAGTATATCTATATTTCATAATCTATACCATAGGTATGTTAATATTTATTACACATTTCTATTTACAATATAATGCCAGAGATGCTTATGTTACTATAAACTCCTACACCAACTCGATATGTTCAACATAGGTTATGCCAAGAGTCACTCAGTTATCAGTAGTCGGTTACATAGTTGGCGAAATTGGGCTATAATACCCAAAAGGTCTATAATCATCCACACTACTTCCACATGCAAAGTCCTCTGGTGTAGCCAGTGGTGTATAGTCATTAATGTTTACACTGGAAAAGTCAACATTGAAACCTGCTGGGGATGGCATGCCTCCGCCGTAGCCATCGCCATTGAACGCCGAATATGTAGGCATCATCGTTTGAAATGGGTCTTTGAGGTCCTCAGTAGGTGTGGGGGGCACCGTCTGTGTTGAGGCATCGGCCGTGGTTTGTGTTTCACTGTTACTATACGCCTTTGGCATCTTTAACTTGAAGGGTCTAAGTTTAGGTGGTAGCCCACTGGACTTAGTGAGACCTGGTGACTTATATTGACTAGGGTCTGATATACCTGCAAACACATACACGTACACACTTTAATAGGGATATAGTGTTTTTGAAGAAGACCTCCTAAGGTTAATACTTTATCGAGATATGGACGCTGTTTAGTTTTAAGAAATAACTCTAACCTAGGCCTACTATTTAAGAAGTGTAGTGGATTTTACTTACTATCAATAATGGGTACATCTGAATGGTCCTTGATGCAGCTGTCCACCACGTACGTCCAGTTCTGAAGTTTCTCGAAGTCTTGCAATGACAGGGTTACGCAGGCAGACATTGCGCCGCTACTGTCTGGCGTACTTCTTACACGTCTTAGTAGTACAGCAATGTCATCAGCAGTCGTTGCTTTTACTATGGCTTTTAACAGTTTTCGCTCGCCCAAGTCCATAGCCATTTCCGACTTTTGACCACTTTTGACACATGTTACAAACTCTTGAATGTTTTTAAAGTTGTTTTTTAAGGAGTTCCACTGACACACTGTGAGCAGCACACTGTTAAAGCCGTACGTGTTAAACTCACTACTCCAACTCCTCTCTTGTAATAGTAGAAACGGTTTGCTGTAGTCACCTTTCTTAACATCAATGTGGACTGTTTCACTGATCTGAAATACGGCCACACTGCTGCAGGTCACTTTGGTTTTACTGTCTGTAGACATGTTTAACTTTTTTTAGATATCCAACTTCTTTGTCAACTTTTCTTGCTGCTACTACTACTGCTGCTGTTGTAGAACGTTTAGCTAAGAGGTATTCAGAGTTTCTCGACTAGACAGCTTCGACTGATACGGTGTAGCTCAAGAAGTCGTGTTATAAGCTAATCAACACAATTCTTTGACCAATGACAACTAGGATGGACAATACCACGTGACTCATTGAGTGTTTTACAGCCAATAGTAACCTTGTCTTAAAATTGGTCATGTTGATGACGTATTATATCAACCAACAAGAATGGACTTGCATTAACAAACTCTTTATCTTAAGACATATGTTGATGATGACGTACGTATGTAGGTCAACAAGTATGGACCTGTCTCATCAGCGACATTAAAGACATGTCACGCGGTTACACAACCATATGCAATAACCAACAGGCATGGACTTGCATCAACAGATTCTTTAGCTAAAGGACGTGTCACGTTGTTAAACCGCCATGTTGATGACGTATGCGGTAGCCAACAAGTATGGGCATGCCAGAACAAGCTCTTTATCTATAGGATGTGTCACGTGGTTACACCGCCATGTTGGGTGACGTATGTGATAGCCAACAACAAGTACGGACATGCCTCAACATATGTTGGGGTATATAAGATTGACTGAACTAGAACGAACCACACATTCAGTGATGTACTTATTAGTTAGACAACTGCGACTGATCGACTACATAGGACTCTCTTATTTCTTACTAAGCAAATATGCTCTTTTGATGCTAGCATTTTCCAGTAAGTCGAAATAGCAGAGGGATTTGATATACCTGAAAAAAAAACACGAACATTTGCAAGTGTAATAGCTATTGTGGTACTAGTGGTGGATTGTATTAGACAGAGACACCATGAATTTAAAATTCGCTGATGATGATGACGCTGCGGCGGCGATGTATGCCACGTATGTTACATTCCACCTATCAATGGCTGATTTTCACAAACCCACTGGCTCTATTGTACAACCGCTAGAAGTCGATCTACCAAAAATGATGAAAGTGGAAACTATGTTTATCTACCTTCTAGAGGACAAGGTCGTCATCAGAGAGTATAAGGGACAGAAACATTCAAACTCTATGGTTATGATACCATCAACTAGACCAGGTGAATTTGCTGTTATAAGACACCCGGAATTTGATTATTTCGTCCAGTGTTTTTTCGAGGAGGGGGGACTCCGTTCATTGATACAATACTTGACCGAAACACATGAGACACCCAAGGGGGGATACACACGCGAGGCACTGGCTGCGTTTTCATTCGATCCAGATAGGTGCTACCATTTAGGACTAGGGTATGAGTTTAGGGTCTGCCTTGAGGAACAATTTGTGCAGATCACAGCCACTGAGAATGATCGGGCTGAAAAGACCAGGACCTTAGAATGGCATCTGGAGATCTCGTTTACAGACCTTTTCAACATGTTCAAGGACATTCGATCATTACTACCTCAGTTGCCTGTAGAAGAACGCAACTGTCTAGCTCATTTCCCACTGGATCATGCAAACCAAGAGGGGATGTGGGCGTGTATTGTGTGCCAATTCTTCAATGATGACTACCACAACATGCTATAGACTGACTAATATATATACAGTTTTTTTTTTTAACAGTTCAGTTTTAAACATTTCGCAATTATTGTTACATATATCAGTGGTGCAAATATTACGGATGGGCACCTATTGTGAGCTCGGTTGTTATATGAATACAGGGTCTTTACGTCCATAACCTATTTGCTTGTTTGTTTGTTTGCTTATTTATGATTAACCCGCCATCTTCAAAAACAATTTACAAAACACTTATCAGTCCAACTTATGCCACTGATGACGTAACACACTTATCACTTATCAGATTAACCACTTATCGACATACAGCCAACTTTTTTGAATTTTCAAATGGCCGCCATCTTGTAAAGGCCGCCCATCCACCAGATCAACCACCTATTGGATGACGTCATACATCCGGCTTTTTTTGAATTTTCAAATGGCCGCCATCTTGTAAAGGCCGCCCATCCACCAGATCAACCACCTATTGGATGACGTCATACATCCGGCTTTTTTTGAATTTTCAAATGGCCGCCATCTTGTAACGGCCGCCCATCTACGTATATAGACTACTGACATCTTGGTTGGACATTAATTAAAATATAAAAACTACTGAGTTTCATAACAGAATTAAAATTCAAAACAATATTTCCATTCTGTCAAAACTTGATACACTGTTGATTCAAAAATCATAATTATATACAATATTGTTTCACAATTTTTAGAGTTTTAGTGAAGAAAAGATTCTCAAAAATAATTCCGCTTTTATGCAATACTAACCAATTGTACAATCAGTTTTGCATCTCCAGATACCTGGCCTACTATAAAACACAAGATTTCAAATCTCTCCACATTGGTGACAGGTCTGGTCGAGAAATGGAAGGTTGTAACATAAAAAATTTGAAAGTGTGTGGTATCTTTCTCAAGAGAATACCTTTAGTCATAAACAGGTTTAATATCAATGTCAATATTTATTACATTGGCAAACATAAGATAACGCATGTGTACCCTAACACTATGCACCTTAATCAATTTGAAAAGCATGCATGCATTCATACATATTATTCACTTTTTGATCACATTTACTCACCTTATTGGAGATTCATATTGTAATGTAAGTTAAACATGTAAGGTTAGTTCACCAATCATAGAGTGTGGGCTAATAATAATGACCAACAACATGCATATGAAGAGAGAAGAGAGCAAGTGTGTTATCAAAAAAAGTTATTAAAAAATATATAACTTTTGGCAAGAAAGTGAGTGTGCACATAGATTGAGACCTAAGGAACCTCAATCAATGCATGGACATTACATAGGATATGCACAAGTAAAGGAGCAAACAACACAAACAATAATTTCAGCGGACAATGAAACAAATAAAGGCACTGGGACATAACATGCTGGTAATCGAATGTGTGTCAATGGTAAAGTGTCGGCTTATAATGATGACCCAGAACATGTGTATGATAAGAACAAAACATAAGTGTTATTAAAATATCATTAAAAAAGATGATATGATTTTTAGCATGAATGTGTGCCTTGGTTAAATAATGTGGGGAGTTCATAACGATCATTACATCTAAATGATAAAAAATATATGTGTTTAAAAATAATTTAAGAAATATAATACGATTTTAAAACATAATGCTGAGTTCACATAGATTGAGAGGTACGGAGCCCCAATCAATGTATAACGATACAAAGGGTATGTGTATTACCCAAAACATGAAGTGGTACACTGTTACTATAATTATAGTCACTGAGTGCTAAGAAGTCAATTCATTAAGCATGAATGCGAGTGCAAATATAGATTGAGAGGTACGGAGCCCCAATCAATGTATAACGATACAAAGGGTATGTGTATTACCCAAAACATGAAGTGGTACACTGTTACTATAATTATAGCCATTGAGTGCTAAGAAGTCAATTCATTAAGCATGAATGCGAGTGCAAATATAGATTCAGAGGTACGGAGCCCCAATCAATGTATAAACGATATGATACAAAGCTAGGGTATGTGGATTACCCAAAACATGAAGTGATACACTGTTACTATAATTATAGCCATTGAGTGCTAAGAAGTCAATTCATTAAGCATGAATGCGAGTGCAAACATAGATTGAGAGGTACGGAGCCCCAATCAATGTATAACGATACAAAGGGTATGTGTATTACCCAAAACATGAAGTGGTACACTGTTACTACAAGTATAGCCATTGAGTGCTAAAAAGTCAATTCATTAAGCATGAATGCGAGTGCAAATATAGATTCAGAGGTACGGAGCCCCAATCAATGTATAAACGATATGATACAAAGCTAGGGTATGTGGATTACCCAAAACATGAAGTGGTACACTGTTACTACAATTATAGCCATTGAGTGCTAAGAAGTCAATTCATTAAGCATGAATGCGAGTGCAAACATGTGTATAAGTACAAAACATAAGTGTTATTAAAATATCATTAAAAAAAGATGATATGATTTTTAGCATGAATGTGTGCCTTGGTTGAATAATGTGGGGAGTTCATAACGATCATTACATCTAAATGATAAAAAATATATGTGTTAAAAATAATTTAAGAAATATAATATGATTTTAAAACATAACGCTGAGTTCACATAGATTGAGAGGTACGGAGCCCCAATCAATGTATAACGATACAAAGGGTATGTGTATTACCCAAAACATGAAGTGGTACACTGTTATTACAATTATAGCCATTGAGTGCTAAGAAGTCAATTCATTAAGCATGAATGCGAGTGCAAACATAGATTGAGAGGTACGGAGCCCCAATCAATGTATAACGATACAAAGGGTATGTGTATTACCCAAAACATGAAGTGGTACACTGTTACTACAATTATAGCCATTGAGTGCTAAGAAGTCAATTCATTAAGCATGAATGCGAGTGCAAATATAGATTCAGAGGTACGGAGCCCCAATCAATGTATAAACGATATGATACAAAGCTAGGGTATGTGAATTACCCAAAACATGAAGTGGTACACTGTTACTACAATTATAGCCATTGAGTGCTAAGAAGTCAATTCATTAAGCATGAATGCCAGTGCAAACATTTGTATAAGAACAAAACATAAGTGTTATTAAAATATCATTAAAAAAGATGATATGATTTTTAGCATGAATGTGTGCCTTGGTTGAATAATGTGGGGAGTTCAAAACGATCATTAAATCTAAATGATAAAAGACATATGTGTTAGCTATTGAGTGCTAAAAAGTCAATTCATTAAGCATGAATGCGAGTGCAAATATAGATTGAGAGGTACGGAGCCCCAATCAATGTATAACGATACAAAGGGTATGTGTATTACCCAAAACATGAAGTGGTACACTGTTACTATAATTATAGCCATTAAGTGCTAAGAAGTCAATTCATTAAGCATGAATGCGAGTGCAAACATAGATTGAGAGGTACGGAGCCCCAATCAATGTATAATGATACAAAGGGTATGTGTATTACCCAAAACATGAAGTGGTACACTGTTACTACAACTATAGCCATTTAGTACTAAGAAGTCTACTCATTTAGCATGAATGCGAGTGTAAACATAGATTCAGAGATACCAAACCCCAATCAATCTGATTTCAAGGAGGAAGATTAATATATTTCAAAATAACATGCTGAGTGGAGGGCGTACTGTTTAGTTGTTTTTAAGTAGATATCTAAATTCCTGACATGTTGGAAAAAATTACTGAAATATTTTCCATTGTGTACGAATACATGCATTGTTTGTCAAAGTTTTCAACAAATCAGATTGAATTCCTATTTATATTATTTTCAGAGGGTTAAAGATTTGTACAAGTGTAAACATTGTGAGAAGATATATAGTATAAGGAACTTCTACAATACACATGTTCTATATCTACATTCTAAGAGATGTTTTCTTTGACCATATTATGGGAAATCCTTCATGCAAGAGAAAAACAGTGGCACATCTATTTCAGATAATGATGGAAACAATAAAGGAGGCCAAACATAATTAAAGAGAGTAATTGCGTCCTTGCATCTTGGGTTGCTTTAAAAATAGCGGTGATTAGTTGGCTATCATATATGCCATGGCGCGATGTTTCGATGCTGGCTGTATTTAATAAATAAATAAAAAACAATACGTAGCTATACACTGCTTTGTGCTGTTTTTATGTTCAAATATTTGAAATATTTTACAATAACTTTTTTACCATCAGTCATTGTGTTTAGGCTGAAGATAAATGGAATTGCATATTCAATTTTAGGCATAATTTTATGTTATTTCCTGAAGGAGGGATGTATGATACCGACAATTTGTAAGAAAATCTCACCTTTTTGTTGATATGACTGTTGAGGCTGATTTGAGTCTTATTCACGTTGTCTAGCAATTTTTCACCTTGGACAGAATCTGGCACTGATCCATCTCCCAAGTGCATTTTGGTACGAGAGGTGTGTCTTCAGTTTCATTTTTCTGTTTCAGATTTCCATTTTCAAAATACTGTACTGTCTGTACTGTTCTGATGGAGCATTCTTACACTGTCCTCGCTATAGCATTTTCAATCAGTACTGTTTAGTTTTCTTCTCATGGGTAAATGTACAGGATGCTGCAGAAATAAAATAATTATGGTAATTATAGCTTGGAGCTATAATTAAAAACACATAGCTGTCAAACATATATAACAAATTGGCAATTATTTGTAGCAAAGGGGTGTTGCCAACAATAAAAGTAGTTTTGATATTGAACTTAAGGTACAGCTGGAAAGTAACATTTTGGTAAAAAATTGCTATACCTGCACATGTTATTTTCTGGTACAAAATAAAGTATGAAGACATGTGTCAATTGCCTTGCTTTTTTCAGGAAAGTATCATTACACTGTCTTCTTTAAGAATATCTAGTAGGATTTCAATGGGAACTCCAGGAAATTCTGATATTTCACAATTTCTTTTTTTCCAAATTTTCTTTCAAGGTTTCCAGACAACACAGGAGCTACCATTCATGACCTGTTTCCAGGTTTACTAAAAGTAGACAGTGTAATGATACTTTCCTGAAAAAAGCAAGGAAATACACACATGCCTTCATACTTAATTTTGTACCAGAAAATAACATGTGCAGGTATAGCAATTTTTACCAAAATGTTACTTTCCAGCTGAACCTTAACCACTAGATCTAATAAGCACTATAATTCCAAATTGATATCAATATTGATTGAATCAGAAGCTGCGGGGAATATACTTTATCTATATATAATGATTGTATTTGTGTTTTACGAATAAGACATAAAATCATTATACTGAACATCGTATTTGTGTGTGATTTTGAATGAACCCATGACTGTTCTTACCTAATTCATTGAATACCTATTTTACATTTGGGGTTGGCTTGCTTTCACCAAGAACATTCTTTCAATTTCATTATTTGCGTTTGCTTCACTATTTATCCAATCGTTCTAGTCATAGCATCACTAAGTTATTTCTCAATTCACCATATTTTAATAGGTAGTACATATGCTTTTTTGCCTACAGTATTTAATTTATGGGAACACAATTAAATGTAGCCTAGATTCCCTACCATATGGTACATTGATTAAACCACATTCCCAGGAATTTACTAAATGCATCTAACTAATTAGATGGACATTCGTTAACCATTAAAACATATAGTTGGAGGCAATAATGTATAAAAACCCAATGACTTATAGGAAGGCACATTTATTAGATTTCATTAGAAATATAGAAATACCCAAGTTGAATGAACAAAGTTCAAGATCTTGTGATGGTATTATTTTAAAAGATGAATGTCTGTTTGCATTAAAAACATGACAAATGATGCTAGCCCAGGTCTAGATGGACTATCGGCAGCATTTTATAACGTTTTTTGGAACAGAATTTCAGACTTCGTGATTAATTAATTAATTCACTTAACCAAGGTATGCAAACAGGGCAATTACCTTGTACGCAAAGGGAAGGTGTTATCACTTTATTGCCAAAAAAGAATACCTCTCGCAATTTTTTGAAAAATTGGCGTCCGATAACGCTCAATAATGTGGATTATAAAATATGTGCCAAAGTCTTTGCAAATAGGATATAAAATGTTGTCTCAATGCTAGTGAATGAAGACCAATGTGCAGTACTGTCAACCCTCAAAGATTTTCTCGCGGGACAGATTTTTTAGACCCAGTGCCCAAAATTCGCGGGATTTTGCGGCACATCTACTAAATTCGCGGGATTTCGTGGGACTTTTAAGGGATTTGCGTGATTGCGCTAATAGGCCTTTTTTTATCAAATTCGCGGGATTTCGCGGGACTATTCGAGGGACAAACAACCTAATTGCGGGACAGTTAACAGTTTAACCACCAAAGACTTCATAGAGGGACAGATTTTTTAGACAAAGTACCCTAGATTTGAAGCATTTTGCGAGACATCCACGTAAATTTGCAGGATGTCCCTGGACATGCAAGAGATTTGCGTGATTGGTAAAAGTACTTCAATCAAACTTTCAGATACTGATTAATCAAATATAATACACTTAAATTGCAACTTAAATAAACGGCAACACAATTCCACAAAATACGTATAAGAATAATATTAAACTTTATTGTTATTTATCAAAAACAAAAACCATGCTTCAGGTGTGAGTCCCATAATCGAACACGAAATTCAAAAATTCTGAACAATACTTTGCACTTATGGCGTTCGTGACCAACTATGAAACGCTTTCCCCCATAGTATTATATATTTATATATTACCTGTTCATATAGGCATGGGCTTTCAATTGAAAGTCCATGATATAGGGGTTCAATTAATCTACATCAAATTATAGAGAGTCAGGTTACTTTTCTAGATGTCAGCGTCCATTTATTGTAACTCGCGTTTGCTTACATTCGCTCAGTTCTCATTTGACACACGCGTAGTAAAAAGGCCAACGTTGGAACTATTTATGACCTACATCCCTATTATCGCTATTAAAATGAAAGTTGAACCCTTCCTCTTTATTTTGATACCAAACAAAAGCATGCTGGGTACTTAAAGTTAGGTAAACTTTACTCCTCAAAAGTGCAAAAACTTCTTATATAAGATAAGATAATCACAATATAGAGGATTGCAACAATTTCGGAAAATTCGCTGAGGTCAAGGCCGACATTTGCGGGACTTTGCGGGACATTGCGGGACACGCAAATTAGCCTAATTTTGATCAAATTCGCGGGATAATCCCGCCATTCGCGGGACAGTTGACAGCTCTGAATGTGGGTACATTACAGGATACCGTAGTAGCACAATATTGAGGGCTATTGATGATGTTTTAACTTATTTAGATTATGAAGATAAGCAAGGAATATTGCTATCTGCTGATTACTCAAAATGTTATGACAGTATTTTTAAGAATTTTATGCACTTTCAATTTTTGGATTTAGTGATACTTTTATGAGCTATGTGAAGGCAATCAACAATAACTGTGTTAGCTAAATAGGGGCAAAAAGCAGGGAGATCCACTGTCTGTTTTGATATATGTCATATTTTCAGAAATTTTGGCTTGTAATATTCGTCAGAATAAAAATGTGATTGGTGTTAAACTGCCGAATGATAGCGAATTGAAATTATTACAATATGAACAGTGGTCTGTCCTTGGACCCCTGCTATTTCTAATATATATATCAATGATCTGCCTGATGAGTTGGTTTCAAAATCGTTCATTTTTGCTGATGACACCTCAATTTATTGTCCATACGACAAAAAAATGAAGTGTTTTTCAATATTCACGAGCCAATCCAAAGTGATCTAGACAAGCTTGCTCTCTGGGCTGCCACCTGGAAGATGCAATTCAAAGCTCAATTCAAAGCTCAATGCAGATATGATTTTTTCTAGAAGGAACATTTTATCTCATCCACCACCTTTGAGATTAGGTGCTGATGTTATCCTTAGCTGTGAGAATCACAAACATCTTGGCCTTAATTTTGACAACCACCTTAACTTTAATTATCATATTGACCAGAGTATAAAAATACACATGGTGAACAATATCACACCCTTGAACAGAAATGGCTGTCTTAACATTTATCAAGAATGTCGAAAAACTAATCAGTTCTAAACTTTCATAGGTAGAAACATCACTGAGAATTTCAAATGAATCCATCAAACAGTTTGGCTGGAAACCTGTTGACAAGCCTTGACGGACAAGATTTTAGGACGGAAAATCCAAAATGGCCACCTTAACATTTACCCAGAATGCCAAAAAACAAAAAAGACAAGATTATTCGGGACGCACGCCCACCCGCCCAACCGCCCGGCAAACTGATTACAATGTAGCACCTTAGGGTGCGATAAAAAGAGTTACTTCCCTTTTGAGACCGATGATGAAGCTGAGTAAAATTCTGAATAGTCAGCACTTAGAGATATTATATAATACTTACATTATGCCTCATTTTGACTATTGTGATGTCAATTACAACAAGGCATCTAACATAAAATTACAAGCTCTTGAAAGATTTCACTGCAGAGCAGCTTCCCTGGTTTCTTGGGCTTTACATGGTTCCAATACTATCAAAATTTTAAACTCTCTAAACTGGAAACCGTTAACAACCAGAAGAATTGAGCACTTAAACATGTTTACTTTTAAATGCAGGTATAACATTAATCCTCAATTTATTTGTGATTTACTTCGGAAATATGAACACCCCTTAAGACATCAAAGAGAACGCCCCTTAAGACATCAAAGAGATTATGTTCTACCAACTCGCTCTCTTTTAAAAAACTAAATCTATAACTTTATGGAATAATTTGCCATCAGATACTAGAATGGGTCAACCTATTTTTAGGTTTAAAAGATTAGTAAGAGAACACAAGAGCCCAGTCTCTTTAATTCCAACCTCTAAACTGAATGTTACCTTACCCAGACATCTTGAAATACCATTTAATAGACTAAGGTGTGGCCTTTTACATAAAGCACACCTTTATGCACATAACTTTAATGACATTAGTGACCCTTTGTAAATGTGGTGTTCCATTGACATCCTTGCATTTTATTTTAAATTGCCCACTGCTCCATGATGAAAGAATCAACCTCATTGCAGGCCTTCATACTTACAATTTAGGAAACCTGTTGAACAGCTACAATTTGAATGATAAATTACAATTTTTACTTTTTGGAATAGATGATTTAGATGCATCAACAAATGAAGATTTAATTCATATTGTTAGTCATTATATATAGTTAAATTTTAAATGTTTGTGAGTACTTTGAATTTAAAAAATAAGCAATCAAATAACCAAATTGAAACAGTTTATGTAAAAATAGAAACATTTATATTTATACTTATCCTAACTTTTGTATATTTCATATAGTAATGTAGAATGTGCAGCAAAGCTGTGGCTTTTTGTAATTCAGGGAGTTTCAGCCATGTTAATTTTTCCGAAAATAACATGGCAGAGAAGTATCAAAATATAAGAGGACACAGATATGATAGCTAAACTACAAAACAAACTGAAATAAACAAACGTTAGGATAAATATATTTGTTTCTATTTTTACATAAACTGTTTCAATTTGGTCATTTGATTGCTTATTTTTTAAATTCAAAGTACTCACAAACATTTAAAAATTTTACTATAGTGGTTTATCAGAGTGGTATGGCAAGCTGTTTTTTCACTTGGGTATCCATGTAATGAGATTTTAAATCGTTTTTGAATTCGAGATATTTCATTTTGTGAGAATTGCAATGTAATTGACAATGTTAAAGTGGCTCTAAGGTCTGTGGAGAGAAAAATGGAGAAATTTTACCTTTTCTGAGCTATCGGGGTGAAGTTTGGTCCAACGTCTTCTTCCTTATTCCTATTTTATAAAAATGTATGCATATGGCAATATTCATCAACCAGTAGAACTGGCAAATCGTTTAGAATCTACAATTTCATACAAGGAGTCCCACTCATAGATTTTTCAAATTCTTTCCAAGTCGACGTCGAAACACCTAGCGGGTGAAATTGAAACTAATTTTTCTGGCTGCTCGAATCGATAAAATCTCTGATAGTGTGAGTCTTTTTATGAAATCTTTCTGATAGAAAACACTTAATTAATATTAGAAAGCATTAAATGTTGAATCCGAAGCGTAATCTGAAATAAAAGTGAAAAAACATTGCGCGGACGTCAGAGAACAAACTTCCGGTTTAATAAAAAATGGCGGACGTCGAAGGAGAAATTATGACGAAGAATTAGAGGATTTTCCTTTGCCATTATCGATCGTTATAAGGTATGTGCGCAAATTCTAGTTGCATACATGGAAAATAGATACATTTTTAAGGCAACAACATATTCAAAGCTTTCATTTTACGATAGGCTCAGGATCATTGGATACGACTCGGCAATCGATATTCCCACTTTAAACATAATTTTTATGAGTGTACAAAAATAAGGGATATATGGAATTTTTTGATAATATCACTTTTGAACAAATTATAGGAATAAATAAGTATAAGAATTATAGAGAAGTTTTAATAGCCAGGAGGGCAATACAAATTTTCAATATAGACAAAATTGGAAGTATACATGTTTATTTTGAAAAAAGAAAAACTGTACAGAAGTTAAACAATGTAATTAGGCCTATGTATAATTGTATTTATGTTTTAATTGAAACATAGTTTTTTTAAATCCCACTGAATAAAGCATATTCTGATAATTAATGGCCATAATTCAAAGATTACAGGGTGGTGTTGCCAAATCATAGGCCTTTCATAAAATTTAATTCTATTCAAATGCAATAAACTCCAAGAATTACGGGAGAAAGTGCTTCATGATGCAGACTGTATCTTACTTGAGTGTGAAAATAAATACACACTAGACTTGAAAACCCTAGCTGGAGAAAATCAAAAACTTCCCAACAAAATCAACATGAAACTGAATGATTTATTCAGAACTTTTATCATAAAAAGCAAAAGATTTTAAAATGTAATTAGTTATTTAAACTAAATAAGGATTTTAAGTAAATAACAAATAAAAAAGAGAGACTCCTACAAATCATCAGTGTAAAACTTACAAGTGGCAGCACAATGTGAAAACAACCAGACTAAACAAAGGTGGAATCAAAGCACCTAGTTAAGATGGATCACAGTGAGCATGCACCCTCTGGGTCTCTGAGGATCGTGTTGGCCCCATACGACAATCCAACGCATTAGAGGCGGTGTTCACCGTCTAAGTGAGCACTATCAATCTTCAGATATTCAGATAGTAGACTGAAAGTGCGGTTACTCTTTGACTTCCATTTTGTTTGGACTCCCATTTTTGTTTGGTCATAACATGCCCATGGTCATAATCACTGAGATGGTGTATATTTTACCTAATTTTTAACTTCAGTTGAGTCTCAATACTCTGCAGAGCATTATTTTGATATTTAAAACTTAGTCAGAATCACTTGCAAATCGCAGATATTGAGCTTGGAGCACAAATTTCTTACTTTTTTGGGCCAAAACTCTGCTCAGTGACCTCATATCTATTTATAGATCGTCAAGAAATCGTTAAAAAATATTTTCTGACAGGTTACAAAAATTTGAAAGTTGAATGAACATAAGATATCACTGAGCAAAGCCCCTGGCATGAGAAAAAAATATCACGAATTTTCTTTTTTTTCTCAGTTACCGGACTTCATTGGATTAAATTGGATATTAGATAGATGGTGCTGACTGTCGTGAGATGGATATAAACAAACAAACAATGGGGGGGAAAGACTACCTTGAAGCTTCCGAGTTCTGAGCGTTTCAATACTGACCAAAATCAGTACAACTTAGTTTAATCAACATGTACATGTTCCTCATGTTTTTGTAAGGTGAGAGAAGTAAGAAACAGCCTACAATTTGGACTGAGAAAAAATTATATGGCTGATTGGCCTGCCAAGGCAAAATGTCTATAAAATGTAAAAAAAATCTTACTCACTTCGAGAGCCATGTTAGATTTTGAAACTTATATTATATCAAAATCCAAATAGCTTTCGCAGGAAGTAAAAAATCCTTATTTCATGCACAGCACCAGGCCCATAGCCAGGGGGGCTCTTGGGGCTCGTGCGAGCCCCCCCCCCTGATATCTCCTGAAAAAAATGTGGACCTACCTTTTTGCTTCCTTGAAGAAAAACTTGCTCTTCCCCACATTCACTGGGCAATTAAGATTTTAAAACTGGCATTACTGTGCATTGTTTTTCGAATTTGGGCATTATTTTTCAAAAGTTGGCCCAATTTTTTTCATGGACATATTTGTGCCCCTTTCCCTCTTTTTTTATGATCGTCCTTTGTGTTTTGTTAAACATAGGATGGGCCCGCCGAAACTCGGAAAGAAATGATGGCCCAAACATATTGTAGGGCCTTTTTGGGCATTACTTGACATTTTGGGCCTTATATTTTCAATTTCAGGCCAAATTTTCAAAAACGGGCTATTAATTTTCCAAATTTTAGCCCCAATTTTGGTTTTAGGGCCCTAAAAATTTTTATGCGCGGCCCTAGGATGGGCCCAGAAAAAAATGTTAGACCAAAAAAATTGTAGGGCCTCTTTAGTTGGCCCTTACTTGACCTTTTTTACTTGACTTTTTTGGGCCTTATTTTTTCAATTTTAGGCTAAATTTTCAAAAAACGGGCCATAAATCTTCAAAATGGCCCAAATTTTGGTTCTAAGGCCCTAAAAGGATTTCCGCACGGCCAAAGGATGGGCCCAGAAAAAAATGTTGGCTAAAAAATATTGTAGGGCCTTTTTAGTGGGCCTCTTTGGGCATTAATTGACCTTTTGGGGCTTTATTTTTTTTATTTAAGGCCAAATTTTCAAAACACTGGCCATAAATTTTCAGAATTTTCGCCCGAATTTTGGTTTCAGGCCCCTTAAAATCTTACGCACGGCCCTAGGATGGGCCTAGAAAAGAATGTCGGGCCAAAAATATTGTAGGGCCTCTTTAGTTGGCCTTTACTTGACATTTTTACTTGACCTTTTTGGGCCTTCAAGTTTAGGTCAAATTTTCAAAAAACATGCCATAAATTTTCTAAATTTTGGTTCTAGGGCCCTTTAAAGGTTTACCGCGCGGCAAAAGGATGGGCCCAGAAAAAATGTTGGCCCAAAAATATTGTAGGGCCTCTTAAGTGGGCCTTTTTGGCATTACTTGACCTTTTTGGGCCTTTTTTCAATTTTAGGCCAAATTTTCAAAGAACGGGCCATAAATTTTCAGAATTTTGGCCAAAACTCTTTTAGGTTTTAGGTCCCTAATTCTCTTGACTTGTCCTTTTGGGCATTACTTGTCCTTTTTGGGCGTTTTTTTTTCGATGTTAGGCCAAATTTTCCAAAAACGTGCCATAAATTTTCTTACTGTTGGTCCAAATTTTGGTGTTAATGCTCGAAAGAGTTTTTTCCGCGCAAGCGCGGATCTTTTTTCATGAATTGAAGTGTGCCCCCCTGTTAGCTTCCGGATCCGCCACTGTCCTTTACAATACAAAGGGGCTTGGTTTAGTATGGGGAATTTTTTTTTTTGGGGGGGGGGGGGTCCGGGGGAGGTTCGAGCCCCCCTTACAAAAAGCTGGCTACGGGCATGAGCACCACTGATACAATAATAAACTGTAGACTGTAATTTAAATGAAATGGACTTGTAGAATGTAATTGTTCCCATAGGCCAATGTAAAAGTGATGGTAGTAAGCTAAATATAGAAGAGAATATTACCGTCAGCAGTTTCCTCGTCACGGCACTTTGAAAGATAAAGGTGGCAGCACTGGTAATTTGATATTGCAGTAGTTTTACGAACGTTTAATTTTGAGTCCACTCGGTGACTATACAGTAGTTTTGCAAACGTTTAATTTTTGGAGTTCACTCGTAGCGAATGAATGGGTAGACTCACTGTGGTGTCATATGTCGCTGTCGAACACTGTATTCCTGGGAGATGACAAAACAAATAATACAATAATGTAATGTACAATGTTTTACTGGTGTATCATATAAATGTCTTGACTGTACAATGAGTGCTACGTCTTGCCGAGTCTTGACCAATCATCCTCAGTGGTTCTTTATCTTATTATGACATATTTTATATATTATTGTTTGTATCATGAAGTAGTTATTCAGCAGTATATGATATGCACAAACTAGGCCTATATGCATGATTGTAAATTGTTTCACTGCCACAAATAAAGATATAGATCTAGTTATGATACTTCATTATTGTTAAAACTCGAAGCCCAGATCATAATCTATAATGTGCCACGAAATTAACACTATGTAAAATCCCATGATTAATACAGTATCATAAACCTATTAAACATACATATCAGTTGTTTTAATTTGTTTTAACCTGTTATCATAGGTTTATGTATAAGACATAATTATAACAATGAATGATACGGACTTTTTTGGAGTTTCTCCTCTGATACTTGTATAATTTGTTTTAATTTGTTATCAGCTGTTATCAGCTGTTATATTCCATCTGGTTCAACTGGGAAAACATATTATACTGGATGATACATTTCTCTGCTCTTGCGTATAATTTGTTTACATTAGGTTACATGTTGTTGACACAACATGTTGACACTATCTTGTTGACATAGACATATTGAGTGTTTTAATAAAAGCGGGTATTGATAAATTAAGTTTTGACATTTGAAAGTTGTAATGAATTAATATAAATGATTTTTCAAAATAAGTCACCAGAAGTGATTAGTGCAGCAGTTGAAAGATATATTTCAGTTTTACATTTATAACGTACTTGCAAAAACACGGGCGCCCATTTAGATTATTAGCGGTTTTATTATAATATTGGATTGCTTCAATGCGCTCCATGAAAGAAAAATGTGGGCACTTTATTTATTGAAATCAATATGTCTTAATATTAAAGCTACATTGTTAACGGAGACAACGTAAGACTGCGACATTTTAACCCATTTCGAAATTCGGTGTTTTTATTTTCCATAACGGCTACTAGCATTTGTGTGCCATAGTTATCTCAGCTTTCGGGAATCACGGTTATCGTGATTTAAGGGCAGTTATAAAAATATACAAGGCGATGGTTCAAAATAGACAATTTTCAAAACTGCTCAACTTCACGTTTTTAAAGAATGCTTGCCCGGCGAGGGGTTTGCTATTGCGAGAGAACAAAAACATTGAATTAGGATTTTTCCTAATACGTTATCATTAATACTTAATACTTAATCATTAATCAACAACTTTTTAAACCGTCTCTCTGATTAAATATCATGCCAATTAATACCACGATTGTGTTGACAGGATTAAATGCGATATCTATGGAATAATAATTTAATGAACTCAATAGTCTAAATGATAAATAAGTTCATAATTTAGTCTTGGCTGACTAGTTTTGTATCATCAGAGTTGGATTGCAAATACCTCCCTAAATCAAATATTTATAATTGTTTTTATGTCTCTGATGCAACCACTAAAGTTTAAAAGGAAGACTATAGTGTCCCGTGAATTCTTTATAATTATCTTAGACAATAGTGAAGCGGTACAATCGTGGGAGTGTTAATTAATCGGAATGCAAGTTTGATACAAAATAACTCCTTTGGATCAAATATTTAAATTTTACTAGAGTGCGGGGAGTGGAAACGAGTCTCCATTCAAGCACTAAATATCAAAAGAAAGATTTCAGTACCCCTTAACTTCTCTCCCAGACTTCACTATTCACCACCTCCCCTCCCCCTTCCCCAATTATCTTTTATGACCCCAGAATGTTCGTTTCTGTGCCCCCCCCCCCCTGTCCATGGCAAGTAAGTAATCTATGTGTATATCGGCTCCCTCCCAATGGTGGGCAAAACCAGATGCAGGCATAGACATTGACAAGGTGAGGGGATTAAAAATAAAAATAGTTTTGTTTTAGGATCTGACTGAAATATTTTTGCACTGTTCAACGAAGCGGTTTAAGGAATTAGAGGCAGAAATAATTCCTAGATGACCTGTCTTTACTGTAATCAAGATGCTACCTAACCGCAGTTTTAAAAGTTATTTATCTTTTGTGATAATCTAATACTACTTATAGATTGGTTTTCCAAATGTAAGACCCCGTATAAGACCCTTGTCTCTGATTGTGAAACATGTGTATGCATCAAATCCGAGGAATATTACATTATGTGAAACAATTCCAAAATGTTTTGTCTTGAACTCAATCAAATAGCAATATATTTCAACATGTGGAAATTGTTTATTAACATAATGTCGGGCACTATAGGTGAACGGGTTTTCAGTTTTGCTCTTTTTTGTCACACTTAAATTGTGTGCTTTATTTATTTGGAATTTGAATTTGAAAGTCACATCCAATAAAGCTTATAGTTTAATTTATTAACAGATGCATCGAGGTAGAGCCACCGTTCAAAAGACATAAACATAACTCTGTCGAGTGCAATAAATCCATGCATATCCATTTGTAGCAATCATACGGCCAGACCAGGGGAACACAGATACCCTTCGCATTCTTACATTGTCCGCATGTCAACCATACGTCGACCGCACGGTCAGCCTGCCTTTCGCACCTCTCATACACGTGTACAAATTCTAAGATCATATTAATTACCATTGATTCCTCGTTTTCAATCCCTGGTTTTCAAAGCCCGTTAGATGTTAATGAATGGAGATTTTTAAATGTGCTTTCATTAAACAGCCAGGAAAAATAAACTATTTTTCATTTCCCAGGAATCACATAATCCGTCAAAATTCATTTAATTTAAAATGTATCTAATATATTACATGTATACAATCAGACAGACTGCCTATTCTAATCCGCTATGAAAAGCCATTTGTTTTTTCCTCTACAGGATGTTTCTGCGGAAGTTAATTTGTTTATCTTAGTGTTTAGAGGCAATGTCCTTTGACGCTTTCGTGAAATAAATGAACTCTGTGATGGACTACAATTGTATATTTTTACAGGAACAGTTACCCGAAGTAGACCACTGTTACATTATTTTCATTTTAGGTCTCTCTAATTAGTTGCATTGCAGAAGTCTAAAATTATTCTCTCATGTGCCGAAGGTACTTATACCCGTAGCCAAGGGGGGATGTTCAAGGAGTCCAACTCAACAGAATTCAAATTAAATTCATAACATATAAATATATAAATACATAATGTCTATCCAAGTCTTCTTGCATTTCCTGAACTTCAAATGCGCCTTTTGATGTGTGATAACAAAATACTAAATAAATACTTAATGTTACTCAAGCTTGTTTTTATAGTAATTTGGCAATTAAACATGCATAAAGAGATAGCAATGTGTGTACAACCCGAATCTCTCCCGATCAGGTCACGTTTTATATGTCTCTGATGTAATAACTGCCCTGTCAACCCTCACGCATTAGGCGTGATTGTTACGCATTTGCTGGAAAAATAGAAATCACGCATCAATTTAGCGTGTATGATCAAATATCACGTTTTTTTGTGAAATGCCGACACGGTAAAATACCGAACGGCGAAAAAAAGCGAACGCATTCCGTTCGGTCTTTGCACGCGATTGCCGTTTATGTCACACATTTGGTACAAAATATGTGTATATATCATGCATTTGTTTCGAAAATATTCACACCTACCTATTTGATTGAAATCATTCAAATCAAAGTTGGCATTCGAGAACAAAAATGTGTCCAGTCAAAAATAGATTTCTAATGTTTGATTTTGAGTAGTTGTATTTATTGATCCTTGTTTTTCAATCTACAGATGGTTAACTGAATCCGAAGTAAACAGAAAATAATTAACATTTCCTTGGTTCCCATGATACTGCTTATAACCCAGGCCCGTAGCCATGATTTGCCAAGGGGGGGGGGCAGTTTTCAAAAATGTCTAGGGGGTTCACATTTGACAATTTTGGTCCAAATATGGCTAAAATCACACGAGAAATGCTCAAAATGGTGAAAAACTTCATGATTATGAAAGAATCTTTGGCCAGGGCGGTTGGCCCGAACCCTGCGAACCCCCCCCCCCTGGCTACGGGCCTGCCTATAACCTATAATACTCATTTATTAAAACAAATATTAATTTATCCGTCTGTCTGATTAGATTTTGTTCCCTGACTCAAACCAGAGACATATAAAACATATATATTTTATATGTCTCTGCTCAAACAAATCAAAGTCAACCCCGATTTCAGTTCTTAATTCTACACTTGAAACGATATAGCCAACATGATACAATATGAATTTGGATTAATTATACATATATAAAGCCTATTGTTATCAAAACCCATGAATCCTCACCATATAAATATAGTTTTATTGATGACCAAAAACAGATATCAGGGGCGTAGCCAGCTTTCAGTCAGGGGGGAGGGGGTGCGATCGCAAAAAAGCTTTCGGTTTTCAGTCAGGAGGGTACGATTGTGGCCTGAGCAGCATTTTAAAGCTCCTTTCTTCTTCTTTCTCAGGGTTTTATTTTTATTGTTAAGGAGGGGGGGGTGCGATCACATCACAACCCCCCCCCCCCCTGGATACGCCCACGGATACTTTGGCAACTTCCACGTTTACCCCCCCCCCTTAATCATTTTTGCGCCCCCTCTAAATATCAGACCAATCAGACGATGAGGCATGGATCAGGATACCCTGACTCGCAAGCTGTGCGACTTCTGGCAACCGCTACACCTATATTCCCGGGGGAAATGCTTTTTCCTTTCAAAAATTATCAAATATGGTCGTGTGTGGGCAAACACGGAGGAGGAGGAGAGGGGTGCATGCATTGCGTGCGATCCCTCATCAGTTGTGTACCTTATTTTTGTATGAATTTCTCCCGAACAGTTATGCTAGAGGGGTTGTAATATTTATTTCTGCTTTCAAATGAAATAATTTCACCCTTGCCCGATTGGCTATAATGCACGAATCAAATAGCATGGAGATCAGATAATTAGATTGATTCGTTTTTTCGCAATCAGATGAATTAACCTATTGTTTTCTCTGATTAAAAGGCGGTTTGAAGCTCATTTTATAGGATTTGTAAAT
The DNA here is from genome assembly GCA_903813345.2 of Owenia fusiformis. Classification (NCBI taxonomy): domain Eukaryota; kingdom Metazoa; phylum Annelida; class Polychaeta; order Sabellida; family Oweniidae; genus Owenia; species Owenia fusiformis. Next base: position 5,709,366 of record CAIIXF020000012.1, on the reverse strand, counting down.
TCGCAATCAGACTGGCTTATTTTAATATTTAGTCAGTGCAAGAGGAGGGGACTATAATGTAGAAAATCGTTTTGATTTCGACACTAACTGAAATAATTTATCACAATAAATTGTTAAATACGGAAACAGACACCGGTTTAAAAATGAAAAGAGAGGCAAAAAACTATATTCATACAATGTAATTAAAACCCGGGAATTAAAAGCAATTTTAGACTGTTAGATCTTCTGTAATCAAGGTGATGTTGGTACACTTCCACCGTTAGAAAAACAAAGACTAAGACAAAGACTATATAGCAATTAATCCTTTTGTAATCATTAAATGTTAAATGTAGATTCTTATTATTTCGTTGGACAATGTTCAGACTTCTGACCAAGATTTATTCATTTATGTTTCATGTATTTAAAAAATAGTATTTCAATCAGACAGACGTTCTAATGAGTTAGAAAAATACATTTGTCCATCACCTCTCAAGAAGTTTTCAAAAGTAATCAAGTCGATTTGTTTATTTTAGTGTTTAGCATTGTTTTTCATAACTTGACGCTTCCATGAACAGAATGACTTTGAAATGAGTATTTATAAGTTTAGCTTTTATACGACATGCTTATTGTATATTTCTATATGAACGTTGTAGTTATGTGATGTAACATCGCCCCCCCCCCCCAAATTACAGGTATACAACTTTTGGTCGGAATACTTTAACTTGCGATTAAAAGCAATTTTAGACTGTGAGATGATCTCTTATGTAATCTAGGTGATGTTGGTAGACTTCCGCAGTTAAGAAAACAAAGACTAGGACAAAGAGAACTATATAGCAATTAATCCTTTTGTTATCACTAAATGTTAGATTCTTTATTGGACAATATTTTGACTTCTGTCTCCGATTGTTATGCAGATATGTGTATATAATCATGTGAACAAACATATTACGTGGAAATTCCCATATTCATTCTCATAATGTCTTACAGCTATTTCGCAAATGACATGCATGTAAGCCTAAACAACATGTGGACGTTATATTGCAGAACTGAGCGAAAAGAAAGGTTGAACAAATTAGATTAAGATATTTTATTTCTTAAATGCACAAAGGGCAACAGTTGAAGAGCAAAAATTAAAGGCGTTGTGAAATAGATCGTGCTTTTGTAAGATCCTCTTCTATAGTGCCCTACCCTTTGCATTCGTTCGACTTCACTTCTTAAAAGAGAGTTTCGTCTTCTCGTAGTATATAACTAGACTCTGCACGTAGCGTAATAGTGCCCCTATTAGCCATGTACAGGGGCGTAGCAAACTTGGGGGGGGGGTGCGATTGCCAAATAAACAATATCGGATTTCAGTCTGAGACAAATGGTCAAACATGAGTTTAAAAAAACTTCTAGAATTACCTTATGTAAATATTTACGTTAGCTTGTTTAATTAAGGTCTGACGTTATAAAAACAAAGTGCCATTAATTTCTGAACCGTATAATACAGTATCATCTGTTTGGTCTCGGTATATTCCAGTTTAATTTGTATTATACAAAAAATGATATGTATAATTTGTATTATACCACTTTGAAACCTGTTATAATAGAAAATGATATGCGTATAATACTGTTTAATCTGATCCTGACTTAAATTATATCAGGTTAAACTGGAATATATTTTGGTTTAATCGGGTATCATTCTCTAATGATATTTGAGTCCGGATCAGATGTTATAATATTGAATGATACTTTCTGTGATATTGGATTAAACAACAAATTAAACATCAATATAAGATGTTATCACAAGTATTAATCATAGGATTTTACATAGTGTAAAGGTCCCCACTGGTTTACAAATGACATATGTTTTTCAAAAAGAGAACAACTGGTGGTGCCGTTCTCATTCAAAAAATGATGTCGAATTGTAAATTTTGTAACGGGATTAGAGGATCCATACTGGTGTTAAAACCTCAAATTAGGTTGTAAAGTACTGAGGTGTAAAGGATCCATACTGAAGTAAACATCTGTACTGATGTTTAGGGGATCCATACTATAATAGACATTTACAAATGCTGTTACTGTAGGGCTGAGATACAGAGGATCCACACTAGAGTAAAGCTCTCATGCAAAACTGAGACAGTATTGATAGTATTGTTATTACTCAAGGAACAAGAACATTTATAAAAATATAAATGACAAGATGTCATGACAACAACATTATTATCACAAAAAATATATTAGTCAATAATGCTGCCTTACGCAACCAACATTTAACACGTAAACTTTCATTAGGCAATCGTCAGCTAACCTTTCGATTCATTGAACAAAAACTCATCCTTTCAACCTCTCACAGGGAGGATGGACTTTTGCACACATTTCATATATTCAAGAAGAGGGGGTTGGTCCCTAATTTATCTTTACAACCCCGCGGGTTGTTTAAGAGTTAATCGAATATTGAAAGCGAGAAGTGCAAAAAGAAAATGAAAAAATGCCTCAAAGAAAAAGAAAAAAGTGAGATTGAAACGATTCAGAACAGTTCAATAATATTTCTATAACCATTTTTCAAATCAATCCTTTCTTTTTCAGTTCCACATCCTCAATGCCGCAATCACAGACGAAATATCGGAAGAAATCATGGGTATGAAAACAAAAGGGATACAGGACACGGCTTTTGCGCGGCTGTACTGCTAGCCCCGGTAACCTGACCAATAGATGACACAATGGCAGAACTACTGAAGGAACGTGATTCTGGACAAGCCGTCGCGACATTGTATCAGGTTTCCCTGAACATGGAGTGGGACTCCACATGGTGGTACTACAATCTCACAACCCTTTGGACTTCCGAGCACAACAGATGAAACCATCTACAACTTGTAGCCCAACCCAATCACACATGAGCAGATCATTTGCAACAATAAGTCCCCCAGTTGTCCAGTTTTCCCTGCAATATCCTTGTCAGCCCAGCCTGCTGGTACAAACTACCAGGTAGGCAAAAATACAAAAATATCACCAAATAAAAGATCCGCTCATCCATGCATTAACACATTCTCCAGACGCCCTTCCCGGCCGGTGAAGGTATACCCCCTACATGAAATTGAATTGTGTCACTTACTTTAGCCCACACAGTCCCTCATCTCCAAACTTTGTCCACCAATCACTTAAACAAAAAATCACTCGTTGGGCATTGATTGACCCACCCATGTTTCCGTCTTGACATCCATTATTCAGTGATTTAGGTTTTTCAACCCGTTGTACTTCTTAAAATTTCTCTTACGCCCGAATGCACCCATTTCAAATTAAGCATGGCCAAGAAAGGGGAATGCTCTTGCTCGGATCTTTCAAAATCAGGCGCTAGTAGAGTAAGGTATTAAGGTTATAAACAGGCCCGTAGCCAGGGGGGGGGGGGCTCTGGGGGCTCGTCCGAGTTGATATCTCCTGAGAAATGTGGACCTACCTTCTCCTTCCTTGAAGAAAAACTTGCTCTTCCCCACATTCACCTGGGCAATTAAGATTAAAAAACTGGCATTACTGTGCATTGTTTTTCGAATTTGGGCATTATTTTTCAAAATTTGGCCCAATTTTTTTCGCGGACATATTTGTGCCCCTTTCCCTCTGCCCCCCCCCCCCCCCCCTAGGATGGGCCTGGAAAAAATGTTGGCCCAAAAATATTGTAGGACGTGCTATAAATTTTGCGGTGTGAGGTCACCATCTTTAACATAAGATGCTTGTGATATAATAATTCGGCAGATAATTATAATAAAAGAGATATACAAAATTAAGTAAAACAAAGAGAGGAAATGAATAAAGAGAAAATATATAATGTGAATCTGTAATTGGTACATCAATATTGTTAAACGCATATTCTTCAAGATCCTCTGTAAGGTCGTCGAATTTCACACGAGAAGCTAATTTCTAATTCGACATATAATAACATGATGAAGGAGAAATTAAAAAGTAAAATAAGAGAAGAAAAGGAAAAGGAGAAACAGTTTAAAGGCCCCGTGTAAAGTTTGAAAATAGTTTTTATCGTTCATTTACTATTTGTCATGACTTTAAAAATTACTTTTTGAAATTTTTTTTCAAATATTCAAATTTCCCGCAATTTTTCAAATAAAAGTTGAAATTTTTTAATCATCAAACATTTACAGTGCAATAACATTATCTTTTTTAATACCAAAGAAAGAATAAAAGAATAAAATGTCATGTCTTAACAGCCAACAGTTGTATTTTGATCTAGTAGGTTTCCTGGAGTGAACGGAGATCTCCCCTTTCTTTGAACCTATGTTTTTATTGCATAGTTAGCTTGTTGCCCAATTGGCCTGGTGCCAGTTGGCTTTTTGCCCAGTTGGCCTAGTGCCAGTTAACTATTTGCCAACCTGACTCTGTGCTAAAAACAGGCTAAATATTTTCGACTCTTGTAGTCTGAAGTTCAGATTTTATTTAGAGTCTGATTTAGAGAATTGACATAAGAGATCTGATTTTGTGAACAAGGGAGTGACTTGATTGTAATATTGACCTAGAAATTATTAGAATAAACTGATTATAAAAATGAGACATATTGTGTTTTACCCACTGGAAGACACGAGCCATTGGTTATATTTTGTTACAATATCAACCACAATTTAAAGCTCTCACCAAGGAGATTCTGTCTCACAAGAAAAACATATTTACATTGTACTGCAAACTACGAAATGTTAATATAAATCTAATTGGACTTTGCAAAGGTCTATAAAAAATAGGGCAACCGCTTCTGGTATACCTGACCAGTACGACGAATACACCTCTATTGCTAGGATGGGAATTGGACAAATGTAGGCCCTGTATGCCGGCTCCGCGTGATGTACCTCCCATGCTCATTCTACTTTACATGTACCTTGCATTTGGTTTTCATGAGCAACCTATTTGGCTCATCAGTGATGATTATGTTATTTGTTTTTATGTCTCTGTGTCTTATGAATGGTTAATCGGATGACTGTTAGATGTTGATAAGGTACTTTCAAAAATATATAAATATACAATACAATTAGACGAACGGAATACCTTATGCATATGTAGGGGTGGGGTATAGAAGATGTATAGATGATGTTTCTGCTCCTTATCCTCGTGTAAATGGGACAGATTTACTTATTAAATTAAGATGGCACCACCATCTAAAGAGTATTTCATACACGTTGTATTTCAATGTATCAAGTTGTAATTTTATATTTGTATTTGAATTTCCTCACCATTTCACATCAGGATTTGTTTATTGATCATGTGACATTATTGGAGCATTTTGCTACTCCAACATTGGCAATGGGATATATTTGAACAGGCAACACCTACAGTAAGTTTTTCTTGTATTTTATGTTATAAACCCTAAATAAGGTTCCTCAATCACCAACAACCATGATTAATTGTTAAACATGTTATTATCTCCATTTCAAAGTAAAGATATGTTATTTTACTGTATTTTGAGTGTTTGAACTCAAAAGAGAGATTTTGTATTTCATGCCCAAATTGGTAACAATTATGTATTTTTGAACATTCAATTTGTGCTTGTCAGAAGATAACTAGTATTTCATTCAAAATCGTTAATCTATCATTAAGAAACATAAAAACAATGAATTCAATGTCTCTGATAGGGAGACTATTATTTATGAACCCACCAGTTAAACTTGGTTGGTATTATTTAAAATGAGGCTACAATTATGTACACAATGGATAAAAGTGCTCCAAAATTATTTCATACATCTAGATCGCCATTTGTGTATCGATATCATTGCTCAAAATTAGTCGGATTTAAATTGCGAGAGGAATAAAACTTAAGTGGTATTGCCAACAATAAGTTTAATGAAAAAAACATCTTTAAAGGTATTTAAGGTAAATAAAAAAGAGTATCTTATTAAACTTATAATTGTTGCTAAGTGGACAATCCACAAGCAAAATTGGAATACTTTACATAATATAAAAATAGGACTTAATAAAAGAAACGAAACATTGCATCGTAATTGTAAGATTTTAAAATAATATGAAAAGAAATTTTAAATATAAAAATAAAACAAAAAAACTCAAATTCAACCAATTTTGAAGGTGAAGATTCCGAATTTTCCAAATCTATGAAAGAAACACTGAATCAAGTTTACTTGAACAACCAGTGCCATCCAACAAGTATGGAAGGAATCTAGGATAAATTAGATACCTCCCTGATTATTGTATCGCATACAAGTAGTATTAACACTGAAAACGGCTTAAGTGTGAAACAAATTTTGTTAAAAATTCAAAAAAGCATTAAAATTATTTTTTTTCAAATAGACATGTAGTATTTATCTATATATATTTATACAAACGTAACCCAAAGCATTGAAGTAAACTCCAAGGAACAATAGGTGGAATTTCAAATTGAAATTAGGGCCCGTCTCAAAC
>CAIIXF020000012.1:5687000-5698000 GCA_903813345.2 Owenia fusiformis | reverse complement strand
ACTTAGAAAGAATACTTTATGTGTTTTCCATAAGTAATAACCACGACTAACTAATAATTCTCAGAAATAAAAAGTTCACACTAATCATACCTATTGAGATAGAGCTTATCCTCGGACCAGTAACGCCTTATCCGTGTGTCATATGAAAATAAATTGTAAATTTTATGGTATGATACTGCGGCGCCGTTTTCAATAGCTTTTACTCTCATCGTTGTTGGACTTCAAATTGAAGTTAAAAGTTACACGCAAATGATACATCCATTGCATGGAGTAAGTAGTTTTCTTAGTATAGCGAAACATATGAGTAAAACTTAAATTGTGTTGGTTTCTTAGTGTTACTTTGCAAAATAGCATGCTCCGTCACAGCGTACACATTTTTCGATATCAGCCTGTGAATATATTAATGAGATGGTACTAATCAAATTACTGTGACTAAAGATAAAGATCGTTACAGCGAATATCATGCTTGAAATGATATGAAAACTGGCCCATGAGATGGTTCATTTCAAATAATCCTTTTTCTAATTATCTTATACATAAATCAATTTTAAATCAACATTGAATCGCATGATTTAATGTATTTTATTAATGACTCTTACATTCCCATGTACATTTAATTACATAATATATATATTGTAACTCTAAAGAAACACTCGATAAAATCATTGAATTTCAAATCGCAGATGTAAAGTTTGCTTTGTTTATGCAGGTCAACCTAATAACGTTTTGATTGGTCAATTTGCCTGAAGTCACACGGCGTGTCCAATGTCCATGCTATCTTGTCAAGCGATAAGGTTTTGCGATAGATTTGATGACGTAGGTATTATGGAAATCTCAAAACCGCTGAATAACTCGGCATAACATCAGCGGAGACGTATTGGATTGTACAAGGCAGTAATAATTCAAGAACAGATAAGTAAAAAACTACCGATTTGGGCAAGGCTAATCTTGTATATAAGCTGAAATGACCGATTCATGTTACTACAATCATCTTTGTGTCAAAGGATCCAATATCCATTTGTAATTTTTGAACGGGATTGGATTATCAGGTATTCAAGCTGAATAAATTGCAGGATAGAAGAGGTCTTTAATATCTTCGTCCATTGTGTCTCAATCTTTCTTATTTAAAGGTGTTTGCAAGAGTCCAGTACAAATAAATGATTTTATTTATAAAATCGCTAAATGATTTAATCGCTTAGTCTCCAAACGTATGGATTTGGTATTATGCCATGCTAGAATCGAATGGAAAATATTATATTTAGAGGGAGCTAGATTTAGAGCTTTTCTTTTCAATATTGCTTTGTTGAAACAGTTCTTTTTAAGCGCCAGCTACAATGTGTGTCCCATAAATAGACATTTACTGATTGTGATGTTGGAACAAGTGACATAGGAACGATTTCAGAGTAATCAAGTTATCCAAAGAACAACTGCTAACTGAAGAAGCATCAACTAAAATATCAATATAATGTTTACAAATTATATGCCTAGCTATAATGATAGCGATATATCACAAATAGCGAAAGATTTATCTTTACACATCATGTGAATTTATTTTTTCATTATTTTCATATTTTAATAAACTGTCAAAATGTCATTACCTATTTTAAAGCATGCTGCGATTCCTTTGTTCCACATTCCATTTGGTTTGCATTTCACTTTTGAAGCAAGTTTTGGTTTTGGTTCGTAAGATTCATTACATTCAACAGTTGCTGTGCATTCAGGATAATAGCATTGTACCGGTACGACTACCTTACCATTTACCGGGTCGGTTAGGGGAAGACACATTACTGAAACCACAAAAAGCTACATAAGTCACAACATATGAGCAAAGTACAGTTTTTGTTTTAACCAAGTTTATATTTATATATCGGGTGTAAAAAAGTTAAGCCACTTTTTGACAAGTATTATCTCGGCTTCTGATTATCCAAGCTTGGACAAAGTAGCCTAAGAGTATCATTAGCCAGTTGTAAAATATGAAAAAGATCAAGTAATTATTCTGTGTGTACTAATAAATTCAAGATAACATGTCAAAAATTCCCATACTGGAGCTCTGATATGAGACCTCTGTACACAGGGAGATATGCCGAGTACTAAATTAGTACAAAATCAGTACTAAATCAGTACTCAAGAAATGAGTACTCATGAGTGCACTGTTTGCCAGAGTGCTAATTGATTACTTCTTGAGTGATATTTAAGTACTAATTTTGTGAAAAATAATGTATTATTTTAGTACTGTTTTAGTAACAATATTTAAAGTACTTACAACTCTTTTTTTTGTTTTGAAACAATTTGTCACGACAGTTGCAGGATATATTGTTATAATGTCATTCTACAATCTGTAGCAATTCCATCTCAGAACAGGTAAATCTAATGAAATTAGTGCATTTGTATTGTCACTTTCCGGACACCCTGTATATTAGGAAATGGATTTATTAGTGACTTTTACATTGATTTGGTTATTTTGACATAATGTCTTTAATTCTAAAATACACACATAATGTGAGACCAATCTCTTACATATATCATTCTACCCCTAAGGTGCCTCAAGTGAAGAATTCGGTTTATCTTTTGCTAAGAAATTACTTGTCAAATTGCTTCTTATTTTTGGTACAAACGCTTTGAAGTTGTATATTGCGTTGGGACATTATGACATGCTATATTGAATTTCTAAGTATTACATAAGATTTACTTGATCTTTTTATATTTTTGCACCTTGCTCAAGATACTCTTCGACTACTTTTTAAAAATATTCAGTTAATTTGAGTCATCAGTTGACAATATAATACTTGTCAAAAAGTGACTCATTGACACTTGGCACTTGAAATACAGGGTGTCAAATAAGTCTATTCTCCCCCTTAACTTTTTTATCTTTAAAGAAATCATACTTTCCCATATATCATTTTGAAGCTTATGGAAAATGCTGATCACCCTCAAAAAATCAATCATAAACTCCTCCTAATAAAATTGCTACAATGTTTCTTGTAAGGTTGTAGTTGACCTTTGATTACGTCAAAACAAGTAAAATTACCAGGTAATAGTGAATGAAAAGTGAAAAGTTGATCCGCAGTGACAATGCCAACATTGGGTGATTTTGATGTTTTTCAATATCGTTACAGAGTAAAATGTGTTACATTCAGGGGAGCCTTTGAAGCAGGGGCATCTTTAATCACAAAATAGTTGATAACAGCCCAAAAAAAATGTTCAGAATGATTTATACAGGATCATATCCTCGTAGAATTGAGGCCATCTGGGCTGCTGGGGGAGACATACAGACTATTAAAAAAGTGAAATATGGACATCACTAAAAATACTCTAAAAAATTTGGAATTTAACCAATCATTCTGAAATTTGGTGTGTGACCAGCAAATTAAATTCCCTTTAAGGTGATATATACCAACCCTATATTATTCCTGAATTGAAAAAGTTAAGGGGGGAGAACAGACTTATTTGACACCCTGAACAGTGCGTCCGAAAAAAACGCAGATACTAGAAAGACACTAGATCAGTGATTATTACATAAATTCCATTTAGTTTGCAATGAAGCAACGTGTCTCTCCTTTTCTATGATACATCGATCATTTGTTCATATCTTATCATGGACCACTGAAAAATCAATATTATCTGTACATGGGTGAAAAGGCCTTTGTTCCAAGTTATGAAATATCAATCAACTGATCCTTTTTGTGCAATCAGGTAAATCATAATGTAATTGGTATTTGAGATGATATTCGTGTCACAAGATTTACATAACACAAGTTTCTGTTTTGGATTTACTAATAAAAAGATAAAAGGAAAAGAAAATTTAACTTTAAGTATTTATTAATATTCTTGCTGGTTCAGAAACAAAACATATAGAAAAAGAAATGGAATAAATAGTCATTGTCTGTCATCTTATGAACAATTACTTGTTACAAAATTACTGTCAAATCATGGCCAATATTGTTTTACGGAAAGCGAAAAGAGACCAAGCGATATATCAAAATCCAATGTAGTTTGCAGTGCTAACTATTTCGCATGTTATTCTTGTATGGAGAATTATGCTTACCGGGATGAAAATATGGTTATTTATGAATAAATACCGAATTAAAAACTGTAAGGCTACTGGCTGGCTCTGCGAAAGATATTCTGACAAAATACAGAAATATTGAAAGATCAGACTTGATTGTAAAAAGGACGTTAGACATACATTCACTCCCATCCATAAGTTTGGCAACCTTAGCTCCCCCATTGAACTACGTGTTAAAGCCTTTTTCTAATTATCTTATACATATCACATGCCGGTGTAAAATAAATTATGGTCCCCTGGGGATTATGGTCCCCTTTCCTTACGGCCCTTACTGGCCCTAACTGTGTATAAATAATAGGGAAAATAATTGTAATTAGGTCACCATATAAATCAATAGAGAGTAGGACCAACATTTAATAGGACCACCTACCCTTTTACCCCAGTGTGAAATAAGTCATGTTCCCCCTTCTTCACGGCCCTTTCTGGCTTTGATTGTGTACTACATTACAACATTTAATAGGACCACCTACCCTTTTACCCCAGTGTGAAATAAGTCATGTTCCCCCTTCTTCACAGCCCTTTCTGGCCTTGATTGTGTATTACATTATAAGAGAAGGATGTAACCATATAAATCAATGGAGAGTAAGCCCATACATTGATAAGACCTTCTAACCTTTTACACCAGTAGCCAGGATTTGCCAAGGGGGTTCACTTTTGAAAAAATTCAGGGTGGTTCCCCTTTTGACAACGTTGGCCCTAAAATTGCCAAAACCACTTGAAAGGTGAAAACTGCATGATTTTGAAATAATTTTCGGCAAAGTCGACAAAGGGGATGTTCGCTCAACCCCTGGCATGGTGATCTAATCGGATTTGCCTTATGTATGTTTAAAACTCAAATGTATTCTGTATTATTGTTCTTACTTGTGTCGTTAAGTGCTTCAGCAGCAATCTTAACAACAAAATATCAGTTAGCTCATCTTGTATTATCTTGTATTGCCCAAGGTGTCTTTTACTTATCTTGATTTCTATTATGACCGCCTTGTACCCAAAAGAAAGCCACATGCTTTACCGACCCAATTTTAATGTCGGTAAAATTTGACCAATCAATGATGGCCCTGCAGCGTTAGCTCATTATTATGCACTGAAAAAAAACAATTGGGACACTTTTCACCGGGACTTTTCATGAACAAATCTTGCACGAATTTATGAAAATGCACTACATGCACTAGGTGTTTGTGCATTCTCATCGCGAAATCAATTTTAAATCAACATTGAATCGCATGATTTAATCTATATTAGTGACTCTTACATTCCCATGTACATTTAATTACATAGTATATTGTAACTCTAAAGAAACACTCGATTAGATTATTGAATTTCAAATCGTAAAGTTTGCTTTGTTTATGCAGGTCAACCTAATAACGTTTTGATTGGTCAATTTGCCTAAAGTCACACGTCGTGTCCAATGTCCATGATATCTTGTCAATCGATAAGGTTTTGCGATACCCCTGATGGCGTAGGTATTATGGAAATCTCAAAACCGCTGAATAACTCGGCATAACATCAGCGGAGATGTATTGGATTGTACAAGGTGGTAATAATTCAAGAACAGATAAGTAAAAAAATACCGATTTGGGCAATGCTAATCTTGTATATAAGCTGAAATGACCGATTCATGTTACTACAATCATCTTTGTGCCAAAGGATCCAATATCCATTTGTAATTTTTGAATGGGATTGGATTATCAGGTATTCAAGCTGAATAAATTGCCGGATAGAAGAGGTCTTTAATATCTCCGTCCATTGTCTCTCAATCTTTCTTATTTAAAGGTGTTTGCAAGAGTCCAGTACAAATAAATGATTTTATTTATAAAATCGCTTAATGATTTAATCGCTTTGTCTCCAAACGTATGGGTTTGGTCTGATGCATTGCTAGAATCGAATGGAAAATATTATATTTAGAGGAAGCTAGATTTAGAGCTTTTCGTTTCAATATTGCTTTGTTGAAACAGTTCTTTTTAAGCTCCAGCTACAATGTGTGTCCCATAAATAGGAACGATTTCAGAGTAATCAAGTTATCCAAAGAACACCTGTTAACTGAAGAAGCATCAACTAAAATATCAATATAATGTTTACAAATTATATGACTAGCTATAATGATAGCGATACATCACAAATAGCGAAAGATTTATTTTTACACATCATGTGAATTTATTTTTTCATTATTTTAATATTTAAAAAAAATGTCAAAATGCCATTACCTATTTTAATGCATGCTGCGATTCCTATGTCCCACTTTCCATTTCGTTGGCAAATCACATTTGAAGCATATTCTGGGTCTGGTCCGTAACCTTCATCACATATAACGGTTGCTTTGCAACCAGGATTATAGCATCCTACGATTACCTGACCATCACCCGGGTCGGTTAGGGGAGGACACGTTACTGAAACCACAAAAAAGCTGCATAAGTCACAACATATGAGCAAAGTACAGTTTTTGTTTTAACCAAGTTTATATTTATATATCGGGTGTAAAAAAGTTAAGCCACTTTTTGACAGGTATTATCTCGGCTTCTGATTATCCAAGCTTGTACAAAGTAGCCTAATAGTATCATTAGCCAGTTGTAAAATATGAAAAAGATCAAGTAATTATTCTGTGAGTACTCAGAAATACAAAATTGCATGTCAAAAATTCCCATACTGGAGCTCTGATATGAGACCTATGTAGTGTTTGTACCAGCTATCATTTTCACACGTTTGTTCTTCACTGCCTTCGATGGGAGCCGAGTAATGTCTGATTGATTCTTTATATCTATCTCAATTATCCAAAATTCACTTAAATTTCAAAAATTTATTTGAGGTGATATTGTTAAAATAAATACGGAAAGGTATATTAGGAAATGGATAAATGAGTGACTTTAAAGATTCTCGCAATCTTTATCCAATCAGCGTTTGCGATGTGTATCGGTTCAAGTATAAAAGGCGAATCCAACTCAAATCCATGCAGGGGTGTATAGGTACTCGAATAGGAAAGAGCTCGTGAAATCTGAATTTATATGCACATTGTCAATGTTTACACATGTTTGGAGTTATTGAAGAAAATGTGATATGGGTGTGGTTCCGGATTTGAAGTCATTGCTGGAAAATATGATTTTAATACGTGAAATTATATCTATAAATACAGCACTAAAAATAACAGTACACGTGAAGTACATGTAAAATTGTGTCCAGAAATGTTTGAAACCCTTACGGAAAATTCTGTCTGCATTTTGTCACCATTGCTCTTTCTTCCCGCATTCTAGTGCTGTTTGAATGAATATATTAATTAATGTATTTCTAACTAAAATATATTACATTTTTTATAAACCACAAACATTTAGATCATAAAAAAATTATTCAATACTTGAGTGAGAACGATATGCAAGGGTTACTAAGTTGATACAGTAAATGACCACTGATATTGTGTAAAGGCCCGGTCACACCGCCCGGACGTTGCTGGAGCGTTCCTTGAACGTTGAAAAAATTCATCAACGCTCGTCAACGCGCACAAAACGGGGAAAAAAAACAAAAACACGGGCGTTGGCTTAGCGGTGCACCGCTGAAGCCGGCGTTGCTTTAGCGTTGATTAAGCGGTTGCGAGCGGTAGCTAGCGTTTGTTTAGCGGTAATGCGAGCGTCGGTATAGCGGCGTTCTGTGCATGAGAGCGTTGCTTCGGCGGGGGTATAAATAGCAGCAGCGTTGGTTTAGCAGCATATCGCGTTTGACTACTGGGAAATTATTTCAAGTGGGAAGTGTTTGAGAGTAAAGACCTTTATTGGAATTTGTAACTTTAACAAAAGTCCTTCAAGGATTAAAGAAGAAATTTTTTAAATCTAAAGTGCTTCTATTATGTAATATGACATTAAGAATGAATAACATTACAATTTTCTTTAATAATCTCTCATATCATTTCAAACAAACATATCACAATTTAATCGTTGCATTTCCATTACTTGGAACCGATTTACGTTCAAATTGCTTTAACAATGTCAAATAACATTTACAGCAAAGTAATAATCATGACGCATGACAAATTTTTGCATTGCTGTGCGCGCATCAACTTTTTGTATAATACCATGACGAGTGCAACATTTTACAAGCTGTGCAGACAATTCACAGATAATTTATTGAATTGCTTGACGTGAAAACACTAGGTATATACTATATTTGAATAAAGGTCTCAGTAAAAGTCTATTTGTATTAACATTTAATGAAAAACAAAAATCGCATAATTCACCTTTTTAAAATCCAAAATCACAAACTTTGAGCGCTTAATTTAGGAATTTACAATGCAAAAATTGAAATACCAGACATGAATATATATCAAATGTAAAATGCACAAGTGTCTCCACAGTGTTCTACACAGTGGTGCATTTCTCCACGTATTTATAGCCAAATTCTGGTCCCGCTCCGACACCTCTATACCAACGCCAAAGCAAAGTTCATCGCCGCCATGGAACGCTGCGACAACGTCCGACACCGTTCCAACAACCCCATGTACGCTGATAAAACGCTAACAACCGCTCCACCGACGTTTGTGCAACGTTTAATCGCCGCCCGGGCAACGCTGGCGAAGGCAGCGGTGGTCCAGCGTTGAAGATTTCTGCGTTGGTCTAGCGGATTCAAGCGTCCACGAACTTGCGTCTAGCGGTGCCAAACTTTGACTGGGCGTTGGTGGAGCGGTGATAAACTTTGCCAGGGCGTAAAATTGTCCCTTTTTCAACGCTCGCAATATTTTGAGCAGCTCAAAACTTTTGGAGCGTTAGGATGGCCACTCGAGAAACATCCGCGTTGGCCGAGCGTTTACAGCGTTGCTTTAAAGGATGCCAACTTTTGTTAAACGGTGGTGAACGTTTACGAGCGTTGATGATTTTTTTCAACGTTCAAGGAACGCTCCAGCAACGTTTAGGCGGTGTGACCGGGCCTTTAGTCCATGCACACAGCGTATTCTGCTAAGGCCATAAAAAGTAGATTCTTTGTTTTGCGTCCTGGCAAAATCCAAATCATGCAATGGTACAAGGAAAACAAACAGAAACTCAAGAAAAAACACAAACTTGTTTGCTGAGAAATATATACATTTTAGGGGCATAAAAAAGGATGACATCCCAATTTTCAGTGATTACAAACACATATCTATACATTTTATACAATATATAAAAACATAGCTATTATTCAAGGGTAAAAAATAAGAAAAAACACAATGTATGTCAAATAATTATAACACTGTCAATTTTGACGCACATCAAATTATCCGCCATTTCATCTGATTCTGAAATGCAATGGTACTTTCAGACCCTTGTGATTGCTATTTTGATGTGTTTGTTTTTTCTGATTTACTCAAAATCGTGCAAGCAAGTGGACGCAAAACAAAGGATCTACTTCTTATGGCCTAATACACATTTGCTAACACCCCCCACTTTCATAGTGAAGTGACTAATTGGTTTATGTTTACGTTTTAATGTGTTTTGGGTTCCTTGTTACAGCAAGGGGGGCCAGTAAAGTAGACTAACATGTTTGCATGGCAAATTTTGATCGAATATGTGAGACACTTTAACATTGATATTGGTTATTTTGACATAATACCTTTATAAAATAAACATATAATGTGAGACCAATCTCTTACATGTATCATGGTGCTAGCAGAAACCACTCCTAAGGTGCCACGAGTAAAGTTTTCAACGAATTTGGCTTATCTATTGCTGAGAAATTACTTGTCAAATTGCTTTTTATTTTTTGTTCAAATGTTTAGAAGTTTCATATTGCGTTGGGACATAATGCCTTGCTATATTGAATTTCTTAGTCCTAACATAAAGATTATTTGATCTTTTTCGTATTTTCGCACCTTGCCTACGATACTCTTTGGCTACTTTTTACAAATCCTGAGTGGACACTTGATATACAGTGCGTCCGAAAAAACGCAACAAATGAAAATATTGTAAAAACACCAGATCAGTGATGATTACATCAATTCATTTAGTTTGCAATGAAGCAACGTGTCTCTCCTTTCTTATGATGAATCATGTGTTCATATCTTATCATGAATCACTGAAAAATCATTGTTTTTTGTACATTGATGAAAAGTCCTTTGTACCAAGTTATGGAATATAAATCAACTGATCCTAATTGTGCAATCAGGTAAATCATTATGCAATTGGTACTCGGGATAAAATTCTTGTCCCCAAGATTTACATAACACAAGTTTCTGTTTTGGATTAACTAAAACAGAAAAAAGGAAAAGAAAATTTAACCTTAAGTGTTCATCAATAATCTTGCTGAGTCAAAAAACGTATGGAAAAAGAAATGGCATAAACAGTCATTGTCTGCCGTCTAATGAAAAATTACTTAATACAAAATTACTGAAAGATTACATTTCATGCCCTTTCACATGACCTCTATTTCACTACACACATAGACTGGCTTGTGTGGTTTATCTTTAAAATGATATAACACACTGCATGGTTTAACCTGTGTATTTATTTTGGCCACCATGTATACATGACGAATCATGGCCAACATTATTATACGGAAAGCAAAATAGACAAAGCGATATATCAAAATCCAAATAATTGAGTTTGCAGTGCCAACTATTTCGCATTTTATTTTTGTATGGAGAAATAACATGCCATTCACTCTGTCTTCCGCGGAAAATATTATGCTTACTGCGATGAAAATATGGTTATTTGTGAATAAATACCGAATTAAAAGCTGTGGCACGACGAATTCAACCTATTCGGAAAGGCTGCATGCTGCCTTGCTCTATGAATGATATTCTGACAAAATACAAAAAGATTTATTTGATTCTCAAACTTGATTGTAAAAAGGACGCTAGACAGACATACATGTAAGTGCCGCCTGTTAAAGGGTATCTTTTATAAGTTATCCAGTCATCAATTAACAGACTGGATGTGTTATCTCCTTTCAAATCCTATGCACTAACATACATTAAAATTTATTT